>JACXGK010011249.1:0-16361 GCA_016801125.1 Novumbra hubbsi
AAGGGGAAGGGCAGCCCAACGGGAGGCGGCCATAGGCTCAGGGGCTCGGCTAAGGGGAAGGGCAGCCCAACGGGAGGCGGCCATAGGCTCAGGGACTCGGCTAAGGGGAAGGGCAGCCCAACGGGAGGCGGCCATAGGCTCAGGGACTCGGCTAAGGGGAAGGGCAGCCCAACGGGAGGCGGCCATAGGCTCAGGGACTCGGCTAAGGGGAAGGGCAGCCCAACGGGAGGCGGCCATAGGCTCAGGGACTCGGCTAAGGGGAAGGGCAGCCCAGCGTGAGGCTCTGAGCAGGAACACGAAGGCTTGGTCCTTCTCGTTTTGGTGCAAGGTTCCATCTCTGTTGAGTCACACTTGTTCTGATGGCACATCACTTGACGGAGAGCCTGCGAAGTGTCTCGCTCTGTTTCTCTGTTTCAGTCTCTCGCTCTCTTCCTCTCGTGCTCTGGCTCCGGTCCAGAAGCCCTGAACTTAAAATGGCCGTTTGATGTCAATTCGGATGTGCCCATTGTGTGAGCGACATTTTGATGTAGCAGAAAGAACATTTTTATAAATGTTTTATACAATATATAAGGTATGAAGGCTATGCTGTTAACTCGAGCAATTTGGAAATAGTATTGAAATATAAGCATTCATGTGCCCATTATGTTTGAGAGGAAAATATGACCAATTGTATGTGTCATTTGTTTTTTATGTCACAATTTTTTCATTAAGGTGTCAATACTTTTTGAGTTGACCTATTGGGTCCCTAGGTTAATATGAATTGAAAAAAGTTTGGTTTTTAATTAGCTTGACCTTTCACTGAAAACTATCATATGAATCTAATCTTTAAGGAGTAAAAACTGTTCAAAGAAAAAAGAAACATCATCAACTAATAATTATTTTGTTGCCTGAACTTTCAGTACTTCATGCACCCTCCCTACAGCTTTCAAATAACTGCTCTATATGGTTTCATTAGGCAGGAGAACACATAGGAAATAATTGTAGACTATTCTTCCAAAACTGACCCTCTAGAAACTCAGGACTCCCCGCTTGTGGATTCTCCTCATGAGCTCACCCCTCTGATAGTCATCTAATGACAACCCGGTTTTATTCCCCTGGCAGTGGTTGACAGGTTTTGGCTTAAAATCCACTGGTACTTGTGGAGCCCTTGTCATCATGTATCCAAACAAGGATCCTAGGGCATTTGGAGGTAAAACACAGATCCACATTATATTTTACAATGTAAATTAGGTTATTTTCTGCATTACAATAGATCTGCTAACACCAAACACACATTTTGAGTTTGTAGACAAAAAAGGCACCATTTTAGTCTGAAACAGATTATTGAACCTGGTTCCAATAATAGTTCCAATGACATTTAACAAACTCCAGAAGCTTATATTTGTGGTTTGGTGACAGCAGAAGCTTTCTTATTGTCTTATTATAATTTTTTTTTTGTTGAGCCCAAGTTGTAACCAATTTAGGCAATTCTCCTTTTTTTGCCACTTAAACCTTCCTTCTCACTGTGCGTTGGGGCAAATTTTACATTTACAGCCATTGCCTGATTTGTGAAGATAACATGTTGTCTCATTTCATTTGTGTTCTCTGGTATTTCCCATGTTGATGAAAAACTGTCACTGCATACTTATACCCCACTGAAACCCCACTGTGGATCTCCAACTAAGTTTCAAAACAAGAAAAATTGTAGTCCTTTTTCCATAATATTAATGTTATTCATGCAGATCTTTCAGACACCAGTAATACAGGAAGTGACGTCCTCTTTCTAAGATAGCAAAAAAAAGTACTCAACAAGCAGACGCGTTCTCAAGTCAACCGTGTGGATGAGTGTCATTTTCGGGCGTATATCATCAGCTGTCTGTGACTTAACCTTGATCCAACATCTCTTTATATTTAAACGATCCATCAGCAGTTCGGTCTATGCAACTGATGAAAACACGATCACACTCAAACACACGCACACACACATACCCATCCGTCCCCCCCGAGATACACACCCCCTTGGAAGTCATTTATAATTCATGTCTGCCTCTTCTCTCTTCGGGACAGTACCATCCTCACCCATGACACATCAGGGTCCTAAACCCTAGCCTTATGCTAACTCTAACCACCGTTCCTGGCCTAGCCCTTATCCTAGCCCTAACCATAGCAAGCATTTTCTTGTCTACATATGATCTGGAGGTGGACACTTGCAACTATCAAAATAAAGTGAGGGCTTTTAGGGATCTAAGGAAGTCCACTCCATAAGGGATAGGGTAACATTTGCCACAAACTCTTATGACTCCTATGAGTCATGGCAGCCATCTTGTAACCTTTAATCACAGATAAACATGCCAGTGGTTCTATATCTGATTCAGCGCTGTGGTCAGGCGGTTAAACCCGAACTAAACCATTTCCACCAACAAACTGTGCTGCACCAGCGACTCACAAAATTGTTTCCGGCCCCAAGTTCACATCAGACCCACCTGCCTATATTCTGGTAGGTCCAAGTGGAACCAACCACCAACTCTTTTCCCAATGTGGCATGGATATGACCCAGAAACGGGTATTGTAGTGTGAAAATGCAATGCTACAATAAATAGAATAATTTTATTCAAGAAGTGGGTTTTATCCCTGAAGTATTTGAGTGTGTGGTTTTGATTTTGATGCTGTCCATTTTTCCGCTCAACAGCTGCAGTGATGAGTCTACAGTGACCAGTCTACAGTGACCAATCTACAGTGACCAGTCTACAGTGACCAATCTACAGTGACTAGTCTAACTGTCTGAAGGGGCCGACAGTACACTTACAAGATGGTTATGGTGGTAAGCTGTGAAACTTGTCACGTCAACGCTGTAGTCTTCCGATTAATTGTTTCTACCTGGTAGTCCGTTATGCTGACCAGGTGTCCCAGGACTGAGTTTGTCACCGTTAAGCAGGAGGTCCGGCCCTCCAGGACCGGTGTTGAAAAGCCCAGTTTAACGCCAATGAAGTCCTCTTCATGTGCTGAGCCGTCCCTCTGGGGGATTCAGTAGACACATATCAAAAGTTCCATTTCCATTTCTGTCAGTCCATCCTGTGAGAGACCCCCGCCTCTGACTTGGCATGGGAATGTAACGTCCACAGCGCTGGAATTGCCCCTGGCTTTTCTCTCTCCCTCCCTCTCTCTCTCCCTTTTTCTCTCTCTCTCGCTGTTAATTCTCTGCATTAGGGCTCGGTTTTACATGTAATCGGCTGAGTGTGTGTAGTGGGGAGGCCGCTGTAGTGAGAAGTTTGTGCGTGCGTAAGCATCATGACAAAACGCTGATGCCGATTTTAGATGATTAATACAGGTAGCTGTGGGACCGAAAACATTCCCGGGAATGTCTTCCTCTCCTGTGGCATTGGCATCATCTCTGTAATCCCACAGTGAGGATGTCAAGTTCATGCCTGGTTAACCCTTTCATAGAATAGATTTCCTAAAGAGCCAATGAACTTTGCAAGTCACTGGGTTTCGTGGACACAGTTGTTGCTCGTGATCGGCACAGACACATCAGCCATACCAAACAGATTTCCCGGTTTTACTGAGCACAAATCAGATTGTTACTGCACGCGTAGTGACATGGCCGTGAGGGAATCAATGTACATCGACCTTTAGCGGAGACATAGAGGAGAACAGGGTGGAATTCTGCTGAGTCATCAGGCTTATGTAAGATGGATGCCTGGTTTTAAGAGGAGTGGTGTATGTGTGTGTTTATGAGGAGTGTAGAGGTGTGGTGTATGTGTGTGTTTATGGCTTTGTGCGTTCTTGGTGCTCATGACACAAAACTGTTACATGAATGTCGTACAAATAAAAGCGTCATATGAAAGTCTTCAGAACTAAACCAATCAAGGACTAGTTAAAAATACCTTAGGGGACCATACAGCATGTAATGACTTTTTAAATCTTGTTTTTCATATCTCATTTGACCTAATTATAGAGAATTAGATTTTTTGTTCCAGTGGAAATAATCAGATTTAGTTAAATCATGTTATAGGAGCTTTTGAAACCAACCTGGCCTTGAATGAGTTCACATTTTGAGGTTGACGCTGGTGAGTTTGGCAAATATTTAGCTATTGAACCATGTTGTGAGTTTTTATTCATTGAATGGGAAATACACCATCTGACTTTGCTTTTGTAATCAGGAATACATCGTAGAAGCTCATTACTACCAACTCCCTTCTGACTGAAACATGACAGTGAGGTAGAATAAATACGTAAAATTAAAATGACAGAGAGCTGTTACAGGTGCAGCCAACACTGAGACTAACGAGATTTTATTTTTAATTGTTATTGTTTCATTACTGAGTAAACTCATCAAGCCCATGCAAATTACTGTAATGAATGTGTGTCAATATAAATTTATTCATTTCGAAGTCCTTGTGATGGAAATTGTTGCTTTTTGAAAATGTGAAAACTACTGCAGTGTTAAAACAATGTTTGGTCGTATCTTGCTATAACATCCGTGACATAGGTTACATTAAAGTTTGGGCCACTCACCTTTAGGATTGTTTGGATTTCTCTCTCTTGTCAAAAATTATTTATATATACTGTACATATGTTTTCTATTTTATTATACGTACAATTCCTAGCGGCAGATTAATTATGTCTTGCAACCTTTGGTTACTGCTCAATTACTGGTACAGGACTGGGCAGGCAAATTTGACCACAAATTAGTGGTCGGAATGATCAGAGGATACCAATTGACGGACTCTGTATAATTGCATTGCTCTTTTTCTGCAAAGTATCTGGGTCCCACGAGAAGCAACGAGTGGCAGTGTAATTCACAGGCTGTAATATGGAGCGCAGCAGGAGAACTCAACATTTCTTTTCTTTGGCATACTTTTCACAAAAGAATTGAGAAGGGATTGTGTTATGGCATTAATCCCACATATTTTATAGGTTATTTGCTAATTTGTGTTTGTAGAAAGAAAACTGTGATGATTTATTTGAATACAAAATATATTTAATTTCTCCCAAATTACCGTTCAACGTTAAATAAAAAGAAGTAATGACAGTTCATGTCGGCTCTGTACCCCTGTCCTCTACCGTGCTGAGGTTTACCCCAACACGCGTTGCTTTTCTGTCCTTCAACAGCGTCTGCTTTCTTCCCAGTTGTCCGTGTCAGGGGCTGTGGGCACGAGGCTCCGGGGGCTGTGGGCACGAAGGTCCGGGGGCTGTGGGCACGAGGCTCCGGGGGCTGTGGGCACGAGGCTCCAGGGGCTGTGGGCACGAGGCTCCGGGGGCTGTGGGCACAAAGCCCATGCCGCCTGTCTCTGCTATCTCTTTCTCTTCTTTCCCAGAGTTCGTGTTTGTTCTTCCTCCCTTTGTCTCTGCCGTTTCTGCCATCTCATTTCCTTCCTGTCTCCCTCCTGTTTCCCTCCCGTCTCCCTCCCATCCTTTCTGCCGTCTCCCTCCTGTCTCCCTCCCGTTTCTCCTTCTCATGGCCCTCTCAGGGCTCTGTAGGGGAGGGCACAATGCACCCATCCCACGCCATGCTAAGCCTCTGTCCGTCTCGGACGCACAACACAGCCCCACCGTGGTAATTACACACACACTCACACACACAGTCACACACACATAGACACACAAGACTGATAGAAAAACACAGAATCCCAATGCGATCATTATATTCTCACATTCGCATGGATGTGCACACTGAGACTCGCCGATATAAACACCACTTTCCTAGATCAGCACCTACTTGTTCTATTGGCCCTGTGTTCTTTGACAGCCCACCCAGACACAGCCCAGCCAGCACGGCTGGCAGACACAACCTCGTTGGGTAAAGGAGATAAGAGCCGTGATGGTTCAGGTTGTAATAAATGCGACTGACGTATCGTCCTGTGTTTCAGACACCAACTGACGCGCGAAACGGTGCCCTTTAAAGTTCCTATGGAGGCTCTGAGAAAATGAAACAAACCCTATTGGGTGTTAGAGAACGTGTGTGACTGAACCAGTTTGTTAGGCATTTACATCGGGAATATTCAGCTCCTATGTGGGCCGGAGCCTACATTTGAAACTCAAATCAATTGATTTAATGTATTTTATTAAGCCCCTTTGAACACCAGCAGTTGTCACAAAGTGCATTCACTGATACCCATTCTGAAACCCCAGAGAGCAAGCATCAACCAAGTTGATGCCCAGTGGCACAGTTTCTCCCTTGTCACATGGTAGAACCCTTGGAAGAAACCTAGAGAGGAACCAGAGTGATGCCCAGTGCTGGGGGAGGATTATAAGAGTACATTACCTTTTGGGCTGCCCTCAATCCCACCATGTTCAGATGACAATAGGGTCCATAAAGGAATCTATATTGTGTCCAGATTCTTTAAACAGAATCCCAGTCAGCTGTGCTCGGTTCTACCACGTCATCAGTGTCACCCACTGGCCATATAAAAAACGGCGTGGGACTCGCTTCGTGGTTCAGACTGGAGTTTGAGGGTATTTACATAATACATGGCGGTACTCAGGGCGAGACGTATCGTGTAATGTGTTGTTGGCACGCCGACTGCTCTGTTATGTAGGTACCCGTCAAAGCTAATGACGTGACACTTCTCAGGGAACAACACCTCTGGCTTTCTCTAACATTCCTGAAAAACCAAAAGGCATTAATCTTGTCTGGTGTCGTTAACATGGGCTGTGCTTGCCTCCCACCGTCACGTAACAGAGTGTGTGTGTGTGTGTCGTGAGCTGTCCAGCACAACATTATGCAGATCCACATCAATTACGGAAGTAATGCCCAATCACTGTCGCCTTGCATGACAATAAAACACTAGCATGTACTTGCATGTCAGTGTGTGTGTGTGTGTGTGTGATCCTATGTGTACACAGGGTCCCCTGATAGATCGTAAAACCTGACAAATCTGTCCCCATAAGATGTATTCTTGGCTAGGGTTAGACATTAAAGCTATGTTCAGTTAAAGCAAAAGGGTTGAGCTACTGAACATGAGATTAGGGTTTGGATTTCTATGGGAATAAATCTCTCAACTCCCCGACTAGTGGGAAGTTAATTGTTCAGTCAACCTTTTTACCTGTTACCTTGATTATGGAGATATATACTGAAGTGCACCAGGCAGAGATCCCTTAACTCAGTTCATCACAGTGTCCTTCATTTTATTACATCGGACAGTTTTAATACTTCTTAGATCAGCTGTTTCATGCTTAGCGCCCAGTGTTTGCAGTGTTTGCAGTGTTTGCAGTGGCTTGCTGTTGGTACTTTGTTTGGATGCCTCAGTGCCCTTGGGTGGGTTTGTTTTAATGGCTAAGGATTTCTATATTGACCAATGTGTATGTTTTAACTATCTGTGTATGTCTATGCATTATTGCATGAACAACAGAGCAATATGGAGAACAAACTTTTTGTGCTAAATTAAGTGTCAAGTGATGGGCTTTTATCATGCTGTTGCACATGATGTGGACTGAGCTGAGGCAGCTTTGGTTCTGATCCAAAACCGACTATATCAACCACCTCATCGTCAACCATGATGAACTGGGACCAGAAATCGCCACGACATTTATGATCCAGCCACATTTCTCCTTAATGCTCCCATTCCATGGGCCATTTTTCTAGATGGATCTAATCTTTTTCCGCGTTGAAGTCTCACTACAGACAGGCCCACAACTAATGATAGGGCAGCTTTCGCGTTCTTTGGAATTGCCCAATGGTTGCTAGTCCATCTGTAATTTCGACAATCTCACTTCAGTTCTCTTCACTACCAAAGCACTGTAAATGTATCAAGGGTACTAACATTTTGACAAACACACACTGATCAGCCTGCTGTTTGACAAAGAACGGCTGCATCGCTTTACCTTTGCCCCAACTGAGCGCTTGAATCAGGTCTCTTTCCTCTGACTGCCAATAGAGACACTGATACTCCCTGATGATATGTCTGGGGTAGCTCCACGGCAAACAGAATGACACCGAGATTCAGAATTTAAAGTTTTTTGCCTCAGATGTTTTTCATTTCAAAAGTGTTTTCATAGTCTTCCCGGTGGTGTATATATCAAGGTGTGTAGACCCTGGTCATGTGGCTAGTAACCACATCATAGCTGATGAAAGTTACTAACTAGCGCGACTGAAATGGAGCACCCGCTGGTTTTGGCTATACATACAAATGAATGGCATACCCGCTGCTTCAAACAGCTAGGCTGATAAAATGTCACGGTGTGACACCGTGTGACATGGTGTGACACAATGTGACCATCTGTAGAGCAATTGTCCAGGCCAACTCTTTCTAGCTCAGCTTTAATTGTGTTATGACAAAATTAGACTAAATAAATCTCGCTATTTACATTTGGTTTCAGTTAACCATCGACAAAATAGGCAAAATCAAATGTCTAGACTTAGTAACGAATGAGAACTGACTCATTTGTATAGCAAATGTATATTTCAGTTTTTTTAGGCTGTCAGTATCTAATTTGTACACGTCTAAATACAATCGCAGGGAAAATGTACAGTTTGGAAAGCATATCGACCACTGAAAAGAGAAGACTAATCTGTTTGTAAAACCAACAAAGTACAATCACAACAGCTCCCAATGTGTAAACAGCAGCACTAATAAACAAGCTTAGCTTGAGATGTGCTATTTTGCCTGAAAGACATCCCAAGAAATGCATTTATGAAAGGCAGTTTTTCTCTTCCTGGCCATTGTATACTGTATTTTTTTCCCCCCACGAATGTTTTCTACTACCGTTTCTCTGCCAAGCTCCAACACCAAGGAAAGGTTGATCAGGCTTTATCAGAAAGAGTTTAACACACCATGCATGTTCGGGGACTGTTGTACGCTTTGGCTTTCAATCCAATGAGCGTGGCGCGATCTAGCGCTCGAAGCCTCTACCTCCAGTTCACAGAACGCTGCAGTGTGGGGTTCAATCCTACGGCTAGATCATTTATCAGTTTGTTCCAATAGCTATTTCTGAGAAACATTACTTTGGCTGTCTTTTTAAAGATTTGCGTCTGTGTTTATTAAACTACAGCACATGATGGACACACCTATATTTGCCCCATAGCTTTCGTACATTCTTTTGCTAGTCATTTTCTAATGTTAACTGACACTTCTAATGGTTGTTTAAAGACAACTGACCCATGTATTACAGTTTCTCTTGGCCCACCGAATACATTCAGGTTGAGGGACCATCTAACATCTAGGTAAAAATACGATCAACGCTGACCTTTACCAATTGTAATATGTATTTATCTCTGCACTTTTCCCGTCACTCCAGCCTCTCCTCCACCTATTCACCCGCTCTCCTCCTTCCCCCTTACCTCTCATCACTCTCTCTGTGACCTTTTATCGCTCTCGTCAAAAGTCAGCTGGATTACCGCTGCCTCTACCTGGTCTTACTGTCTCGGAAACGACGAGGGTTTAGGTCATGTCATGCTGACAGTGGAGCCCCCATATGAATAACAAATACCTCCCCCTTCTCTAGGAAATCTCCCCCTCTCACTCCATCCCCCTCTACACACGGAAAACATTCTCATTCCAGACGGAGTCATTGCAGTCAGCTGGATATTCTGCTGCTCGAAAGTTCCGTTTCATGATTGAGGAAGATTGTGAATCGGTGACGAGTGGCATTTCTTTCGTTTTTCGGGTCTGGACCAGGCAGACAGGGGTTAAAGAAAACTGGGGCAGACTATTTAGTTCATGCTGTAGAGAGATATGTCCGATGATGCCAAGGGTCCACACACACACACACGATGGCCCGGTGGGTTCTAAATCAGCTCCTCTCCGAGATATGTTCAGGACACAAAGTTTCAACTTAACTCCACATCCCAGCAAGAACAAGTGAAACCTAATCAAAGATGTAGCTAACAGCAAAGTCAGTCCCGAAAATTGCAACCCAAGCCAAAACACACCGTACAAAAGCTTGTGGTAACACATTGCCCTGTCCTTTCCAGTCTACAAGAGTACCATTAACGGTGCAAGATGTAGAAAGAAAGGGTTTCGGTCGTCCTTTGTTCTCTCTCTCTCCATTCTCTCCATCCCTCCTGTTCTCTCATGCTTTTTCTCCCTGCCCCACTCTTCTCATTCCCCTCAGCCTCCCCTCAGCCTCCCCTCAGCCTCCCGCCTCCTGGCACTTGAGTTTCTCTTCCATTGAATCCCGATGGTGATCTCTGTCCCAAACCATCGTTCCTTGTTAATGGAATTCTCAGGCCCCCCTTCCCCCTCAACCCTCCGTGGACCCCCCCCCCCCCCCCCTCTGCCTGGCCTTGCGTGTTCCTCCCTGCCTGTCGATGGTCGCGCGTGTCGGTCCTGGGGTCAGATCGAAATCGAGTTGGGGGGGGGGGGGTTTGTACCCTTGCCCTGTCACCGTGTCTTTGTGTCACCCATTCACCAGCTGTCCCCCTCAGACGCCTCCAATCACAGCTCACGTGCCGTACACGGGCCCAAGGCAAGTGACCGGAGAGAGATCTCAGTCCAAAAGCTCTGGGCCAAGCAACGCGAAAGCTACATAAAAAAAAAAAAAAGATTTCCTGTCAGAGGTGTTTTCACGAATTAGTATGGCCAGCAGGACAACATGACTCCAGGTTCCCTGATCAGATCCCCGAGGCTTTCTCCCCCGAGTTGGGTGATTACAAAAGCCCTACTCCCTGTATTTGTACTGCCTTGACCAATCTTCAACGTTGGGTAGCCGTCAGCCGACCATTCTGTTAAAGGTATTCTGGTGTGTTGTCAGTATGAATCAGATTCTGTTTCCTGCTTTCATTTTCTCTGTAGTGTCCAACCTTATTTTGAGCCGCAAGTTGTGCTCATGAAGTACTCGATATATTTGTCATTTTGTAACTTTACTTGATCTCTCCAACGTGGCTGATTTTTGTTTTGCCGTTAAACTATAATATAAACTATAATAAACCCTTAAAAGAATTGCAGATAGCCCCTCGACTACATGAATCTAATCCTTTTCCCCAGCTAAATTAAGGCTCGAGCAGCACTTCAATACCTTACATTTGTAATTATTTCCCATTCCCAGTGCTGACTGTTTTTCCACGCCCCAGAACTGAACGAGGGTTCATGGCTGGTGGCGGGCTTGGTTGTGTGTAGGGTACCTCAGATAACATGGGGCAGAGGTCGGGGGGGTGGGGGGAGAACATACCTCTGCTTGACATTTAAAAACCACTGCAGTCGCCAGGCCAAGTGATTGGATTTGTGGGCCACCTCTCAGTCCCCGATACGCGTCCACCTCCATGCCCTGCACACCCCACCCCACCCTTCCGAGGGAGGAAACACCTAGGCCTTCCTCCGTTCTCAGTTCCTCTCTCTACTGCAGATGCTGTGTCTAAATTAGACCCGGTTTCTTATAGCAACCGTAAGCTCTTGTGAGATGATTCAGTCTGGATCTGCCGGGGATGCTGGACGCAGCAGGAACACAGATGGGTAAAGGTCATACGTGAATTGATCCCTGAGGGGATTATGTTTGATCCCTTGCACCAGGACCAGATCATCAAAAGACCTGGTTGAAGAAGGGGCCCATGCAGAATCAGATGGTTCCCAGAGGCTGAAAAGAGAACATGCTGTGGTTTCCAGCAGATATGAAGCACTGAAAAGAGTGTAAAATGTCCTGAGGCTGTATTAGGCAGTGCGAGTAATGCATTGGATCACATATAGATCACATTGAATCAGCTCCCCTGTTCTGAACTTTTTGCTCTTTCACTAATTGGTCTTTTGAGCAATCAGATCATGTCTTTTGAGTTTTTTTAACCTTACCTGATTGATGAAAGGTCAGCCCAATGGGCTCACTTAATATCAGAACATGTAGGCCTATTAACAGCACCTGTCACAATGGACTCCTCCAACTTTCCCTTACCAACTCCTCCCTCTCATACAAACTCCTACCTCCCTTACCAACTCTTCATTCCCTTATCAACTCCTCCCTCTCATACCAACTCCTCCCTCCAACACTAACTCCCCCATACCAATTCCTCCCTCCCCCAATCTCCCCCCAGTGAAATTGTGACTTGTGAACCGGGGGTAATCCAGAGGTTAAATCAGAGAGCAGGAGAAGAATTGCTGTAACCACACTGTTCTATGTTGATTGTTTCCCTCAACTCAACCACACGTGTACAGTATCTCTCTCTCTCTCTCTCTCTCTCTCTCTCTCTCTCTCTCTCTCTCTCTCTCTCTCTCACTGTCTCTTGATATCTCTCTGTCTTTCTCTCTCTCTCAAATGGCTCAGAGCATTTCTCAGTCACATTAATGAGCCAAGCAAGGTGCTCACCTTTCAACCCCCAGTGCATTAGCCAAACTAATCACCGAGCGGCTGAGATGATCAGTAGCTAGCTGAGGCATGCACGGTAACAAGACCAAGACAAGAACCCCTGTCAGCGGGCTGACCTCAGGCTGACTTGTTACGACAACAAACACACGATGGCTGGTTTGAAACCCAGAGCCGAAGGGGTTGGGAGATATGTGAGCGAGAGCGCTCCCATGGCCCACATGCAGAACGGTGTTACCGGAGACACACCAGCCTGGTCGGAATGATGTATTCTGAGCTGTTATTGTTCTGTTAGCCGCGCTCATTATGTAAATATGTTGTTTAGACAACCCCGCGAAGGACTGATAATATATATCACGATGACATTCTACCCTGGTTACGCAAACAGTGGCCTTCATATTAGATCTGATTGTCGTTATGCAGACATTAGGGAGAGTTGGATAAAAACGTTTCCAAGCGTGAGCCCTAGTCCCTGCGTATCGCCGTATCTGGCGTGGTCAATAGCACTACATAGGGAATAGGGGTGCAGTTTCACATCAGATTTGCCGGTGGACCTCCCATAATGAGGCAGAATGGAAGCTAAATGTGTGCAGTCAAGGAGATGGCGTGAGAACAGCTCTAGCCTTGAGACCATCACATGAGACCTCAATGCCACTGTGAGACCATCAATTAAGACCATGATGCAATTCTGAGGCCATCACTTGAGATCTTGTGGCTTGAAGTGAGGCTGTGCTCAGACTCTTCGTGAGCCTTGTCAATTAGGTCATCTGGTTTCGTCCTTATTGTGAGGAAGGCAGAGCCACTGAGCACAATCCATTAACATTCATGGATGAATGTACCGTTTGATCAATACCCCCATCAAGCCATTAAGAGGGGCAGTTCAAGCATGCATGCATGGGTATGCGTCTGAGGCTGTTGAACACCCCACGGCTGTATTTGATATTTGCAGTGTTTTTCGTAGAATCTTCCATCATTGCAATTTGTCACACTGTCTGTTTGAAGACCACTTCCAAGTGATTATCTGATGGTTACAGATCCTTCCCTACTGCCTCCAGCCACTTGCCAGACGCGACGTTTGTTAATGACAACTCACCTTGTTCTGGCTGAGGATGTCTGAGGGCCGTTACACTGTAACATCCAACCCTTTAATTGTTGCTCTGAGGTCGTTTTTCCTCCTGCTTTTCCCCACTCCTCCCGTCACCCTCCTGCTCTTGCACCTCTTCTCCACTCCTCCTGGGTTCCTCCTCTGTCTTTCCCTTCTGACTGAATGCAAGGAGACTGAGGGTCATCAATTACTGCCAAGTCCCAGGGTGACTGTGAAGTCCTCCCTCCCTCCACTTTTGATTCCTTGTCATTCCCCCCCCTCCCCCATCTCCATCTCTTCCTCCGATTCTCTCTCCCACTCGCAGTTTCTCTCTCAATCTCCGATTCTCTCTCTCTCACTATCTGTTTCTTTTTCTTAGTGTCTCACTGCGGTGTCTGTTTATTCTCGTCCCAGTAGTCGACTTGGTGTTGCATTTCAGTAGTCTGTCGGCAGACTGTACATCGCTGCCTCCCATTTTCTCTCCTCGTTCGAAGCCAAACCGCCTTCACCTGCGTTTACCCAATGTTTCTAAGGCAGACACACACACTCATCAACACCCTCACACACACAGAAACACGCTTGGCTGCCCCCCCCCCCCCCCTCCCTATGGTGTCAGAAGAATTCCTCAGTGACACGGAACCAAAGATAATGAGGCCTTTCTATCAGGGGCCTTTTTTTCATCCGGCGGGCAGTCGCCGTGGCGATGGCATTTCAATATTTCTCTCGTTGTGATCTTGTTAGCCTCCAGTGTCTGACAGATCGTCACAGTCGGACTGGCGTGCAAATGCCAATATTTCTCTTCTGGACAAAAGTCTCTCTGTCACTCCGCTGCTTTCAGCTTTCCTTCCTTTCTATTGAGATCCCCAATCTCTCTCCTGGCCACTCAGATTGATTAAATGTCAAGGGGGGCTTCCTGTCCAACACAATCCTGGGGTTTCAAAGCTAGTTGGCATGTTCCAACACACAGATACACAGTCTAATTGGTTTCTCAGATGTGTCTGTATGTCTTTCTGAGAGAGTGGATTGCAGAGCTTTGCGCTGTGAAGGTTGTTACATGGGGGATTAATCGGATACAAAACATGTCCTGTAGATGAGAATACACCCCTTGGTCTGCGAGGTTCTTCTTTCCAACAAAGTAAGTGGCCATGGGAATCAAAGAACAAAACACTTCAGCAATGCAACAGCATCTTTAGTTTTTCGTTTTCAGCGTCAAAAGAAAGGCACCCTATTCTCTGCCGACCAGCTCGACACCGCGGTTTGACTAGACTGACTTAAAAGGTTAGCAACCGTATCCGATTTCTACCGCCGCGGTGGAAAAAATGTCTCAGAAGAAAAAAAAACTCACAAGCTTCAGTTCAGTAAACTATCACAGGGCGTATGTCTGTCCAGAAGGTAGGAAAGCAGGCCTCATGTCGGTGAAATCCCGCCCTGCCCATGACCGGTCTCGTCGCTGCCCACCGGTCTGGGAAGGTGTTGAAACGAACGAACATACTGCTTTGCATTTCTGTACTTTAGGTTTTAATTATCATGCCACTCCCACCCTCTCGAGCCACTCCCACCCTATCCCCTGTTGCTAATTGTGGTTATTTGAAACGTTTAGCACGTACCCTGGAGCCAGAAGAAGCCGGTTCGCGTTATGATATGATGAGTTCTGGTTTGCCCGGTGACCCCGTCGCCTGCCTCGTGTCCTGTCCTCTGTGTTTGGCCATCTGCAGGTTCTGGATAAATTACAAGAGAGAACAGACTTACCCAGTGTCAGAGGAGACTAGAATGACCCACTACTTGCGTGTACCACTGACAGACTCGTGTCTGGCAGCTTCCTGGTGGTTTTGGGTGTTTCTGTTAATTCCCACCCATATGGACAGGATATATCCAGTGATTATCTCTCTCTCTCTCTGGTATGATCTTATAGCATTTGTTTTTTTTTCTCTCTTCTTTGTGAGTCTCAGAACAGCTGTCGGGAAAGCTGCTTTCAACTGGTTGTTTCTCAAGCTATCTATTAGTTAGATCTGTAGTTACTTACTGCCCCTCCGTGCTTCCAAAACATTTATGCATTTAAATGCAAGCTTGGAGTTCATTTAAGGGTTTAAGGCATTTAAAGTATGTAATTTTGATTCAAAAGTGAAGTTTATTTCATGTCTCAGTGACACCAATGGAAGAGAGGAAGGGTGACCTTTTTTCGACCAAAAGAAATTAAACATTTTAAAATGCACATTTGTACGCACCCAACATTATGTCTGATAACTGAACCATGTGAAACATTATCATCCCACTGTTAGTGCTGAAGTACTGTATCAGGGACACTTTTTAATGTAATGATTCAGGAAGTCTACATAATGCCCATTTAACTCTCAGCACCGCTGTAACACCGGATTGGGTCCGACCCATTGACAGTTGAACTCATCTCGCTGGGTTCCCTCTACCTAGCAACTGGCAACATGTGTTCATATTCTGTTGATAACATCTGGCGGTGCTGTATTGTGTGTGCCTATTTGTGTCTGTGTGTGTAATCACAGTGTGTGTGTGTGTGTGTAAGATGTCCTAAATCAAACTACACACACACACACACCATTACAATGGTGGCAGCGCATTTTCCCTCCACTGCAGAACCAATTACATTGTACCCAGAGACAGCTGCTGTATACCGACCATAGAAATATAATATTAAATGTGGTGCAAACAGCTTTTAGTTCCCCACCAATAAGCGCTGGATGCTAGATGACATGCCAACCAACCAGCCGGCGACCCCCGGGAAAGCCACACGCTTATCTTATCCGCAAACACAATCTGTGTGTTTGCATGTGTGTGTGTGTGTGTTTGCTGTTGCAGGTTGGCTTTACAAATGGCGCCCTATTCAATACACTGTTATTAGAACGTCTATTGGGCGGTGGTCGACATAGAGCCTTCAGGGAACAAGGGCCGCCAAATTTGGTTAAATGCCAGGAATGGCGAACAAAGGCTGGAGATTTCAGGGGAACAAAGACTTGAAATGCTGTGGCAAACGCCCCGTTTAATCCAGACGCCCTCCCTGTCCTGCCCCCCCCCCCCCCCCCCCCCCCCCCCCCCCCCC
>JACXGK010011251.1:0-16355 GCA_016801125.1 Novumbra hubbsi
GGGGGGGGGGGGGGGGGGGGGGGGGGGGGGGGGGGGGGTTGGGTTTCTTTCCTGACGGGGCAGGGGCCACAGAGCAGCAGGTAGTTCTGGGAGACTCCTGTTTAGTCCCCAGGGATAAACTAACATTTGACATCCTGCATCCTGGACACATTAATGACACACCCTCTGTTTCCACTAATGCTGAGAATGGCCTAAAGCTGTTGACTGGTTGCAAAGCACCCTGGGACAAAATAACCTGCATGACCTTGGCTGGTTCTCCAGCCTCCGCCTGTGTCTGCCTGCTGGTCTTTCTGCCTCTTCCTCATGCCGGAGTGTTTTCCTGTGCAGGAACAAGTCCCAGAAGAGCAAGTTTGATGAGGAGTTGCATAATGAGATGACCAGCAAGTGAGTCTACAGTCATTAATGGTCAAACACACGATCCTGTGAGGGGAGACGCGTCTCTCATTTTGACATTGTGAATCAACTTTTCCAATGTGGCCTCCCAAGTTCAGCTCATTGCCCCCTATTGTGCAAAGTTATTTAAACTCTGCCACCTATTCTGAACGTCTGTGAAGTATATAAATAGCCTGCACTTTTGATGAACCCACGCAATTGACCCCTAACTGTTGATTGGTACATTGTATAAACGCACCCTGGGTTATTATTTTTACTAATCCGTTATAAATGCTTTTGAGCGTAGGACTTGGCTCCTGAGCCAGAATATACAAGCTTTTTTACCACATCTTTCACACAATCTTGCTCCATCCCTTTTCTGTGTGACCTTGCAGACAGTGGGTGAAGTCTGAGGAGATCAGCAGTCTGGGTATTTGGTTCACTAAGAAAGAGCTGGAGAAACAGGTATGTTTTAAAGATACCTACCATCTATTATCTACCCGTGGTCCTAGTTGAGGGATTATTCAGCTAGAAGGGGACATACATGGGTGTCCTTACCTGCAAGCAGTCCTTTGGCAAACTATGACAGGAAACTGCTTTTTGTTTAGTTTTCCTGAGAAAACTGCTATTTTCAAATGGTAGCATTTTATCATATGTGGCACATCCAAGTTTGAAAGCCATTTTTGAAGTGCAACCTAGTGCAACCTAGATCAAAACTCAACAGATTTTGGGCGAACTATTCCTTTAACACTGTAGTAGGTCCATCTTCGCGGTACAGTATACACACAATCAGTTGTAGTTTGTCTATGGACTGACTTAATGTATAAACTATACCAATAAACATATTCTATAGTCTCTGTTCACTGTGTAATGTTGCAAAGCAATGTTGGAATGTTATACATAGAAATACAATTTTTACAAGTGAAATATTCAGATATTACCTCCTTGGTTGAGTTTATTCATATATCCAATACGCCAACATGTCTTGTTGAATGTAAACCTGTATTTGTGATTCTTTCCTCCTCAGTACAGAGCCATTGATCTGCCCATGTTCAAGTATTACATTGGCTGTGCTACTTTCATCTTCTTCTGCATTTTTGTGGTTCAGATGTTTGTGACAGAAGAGTGAGTGGATTTCACCGTTAGGATTCCTAGTATTTACTATAACAATCCATTTTCTCAGTACGTTGAATGTTACAGTCTGAATAATAGTTTCCCTTTTGAACAATGCTAACAATAACGGGATGACAACCTTTCTTCGGTTTTCTCTTCTTCATTCCTTAGTTCCAAAATGTTGGGCATGTCGTTTGGAGGGCTAGCCTGTGTCCTCCTGTTGATTCTGGGTATTTGTTTTGCTGGTCACCTACAGGTCAGTGGGAGTTTTTGGATTGGCTCATCCCTTTCATCTTCCCACCCTCTACACACTCATCCCTTCCACCTTTCCACTCTATACACACTCATCCCTTCATTTTTCCTCTATATACACACTCATCCCTTCATTTGTCCTCTATATACACACTCATCCCTTCCACTTTTCCAACCTATACACACTCATCCCTTCCACCTTTCCTCTATATACACACTCATCCATTCCACTTTCCAACCTATACACACTCATCCCTTCCACCTTTCCAACCTAATCACACTCATCCCGTTCTCCATTTCTAACATATACACACTCATCCCTTCCACCTTACCTCTATATACACCTTCATCCCTTCCCCCTTTTCCAACCTTTTTACACTCATCCCTTCCACCTTTCCTCTATATACACCCTCATCCCTTCCCCCTTTTCACTCTCATCTTTTCCACCTTTCCTCTATATACACACTCATCCCTTCCACCTTTCCACCCTATACACACTCCCCCCTTTCCATCCTGTCCATTCCTCCATGCCATGATGCATTGCTCCTCTTGTCCGTTAGTGGTTCTTTCCAGAAAAGTTGTTGTCCTGCCAGTGGCTGCCTGCTGTTTCGGAGGCGGTGGTCAAGAGGCCATGTGTTCGCCTTCCTCTGGCCACCATCACCACTGCAGTCATCATCGTCCTAGCAGTTTTCAACCTGGTAAGTCGACACACCAACTCACTCAGAGGTCACTAATTAAACATAGAAACCATCCCAACAAGCACAGTTCTTTTTATTTTAAGTGAAATAAGTTATTTATGAGTGGACATGTTAGGTTTTCTCAGATTCAGATCTACTCAGTCATTGACAATCAATCAAAACTTTGTGTTCCTTGTTTACTAGTGCTTCATCGAGACAAAGCCACTGTGTGATATCATTGGTAATCCCGATGTGATCCGGTCTAACAACTCACGTGAGCAGGATCTACATGGCCTTGTCTACCTGCCTGTGAGTGATGCCTGCAATGCCCCTCTCATTTCAATGTTTGTGTATAGTCCTGTCCCAGAGTCTTGCCCTTTCATACAATTAATTAGAGTTTTGTTTCTAACATAACAACTACAGAGTCGTGTATGGAATAACTACTATGTAAATATGTCATTTTAAAATATTCCCAAATGTCGTGTTTACATCTTTTGTAAGCCAGTCAACTAATGGTAATAATTTGCATAATGCTTTAAGTGGAGAGATGTTGTTTCCACTGCTGCCTATCGACTGTTTTATCATTACACTCAATATTCATAGTTGATAAACTATATTTAAAATAATTACTTAAACACTGCTTTGAAGACCATCTGATGTTCCAAGCGACCCCTTTGGATTAAACATACAGGTGTTGTGGGTCAGAATTGGGTTTGTTCCATGACGTTACGCAACGTGTGTGTTGGTACTACCTCCCTCTCTGTGTCACTGGGAACACCTCAATCCTGCCCTGTTTTGTGTCTCCCTAAAAACCTACTGGAGGAGAAGTACAGAGGAGGAAGCACACTTTATCTTAATAAACCCTGCAAACGTAGTGTATGAATTAACTTCTAATTCTAATGAACATTTACAAGTAAGCGTATGGTTCCTAAGGTACCTTATGAAGTGTCACCCATAAGACACTGAAAGTAAGAGCTTGCACTTTCCATTGATGAAGGCTGTCTTTGTGTCCTCTCTCTTTTTCCCTCAGTACTCTGTGTTCAGCTGTATCCTGTCTCTCTTAGTATGTGGAGTGTTTCTGAGGGTGAGCTTTGAGCTCAAAGTGCTCTTCCTCATCCTTGCCTCCGCGTCCTACTACCTTATCATCCACAGCTACAAGGCTGACCTCTTCAACTGTTACGGACGCATACTTTACAAACATGTGAAACAGAACAGGTACCGAGGCAGGTCTTTTGTACAAAGTAACCATTTCAACAAAGTGCCAATTCTTTTTTTTATTTAAATGTGTCATTAATTGAATTTTAATACACTTCTCGAAATGGAAACTCAATTAACCCTAACTCTAATAGAATATACTGCTCAGTTTATACGGTTCCATGAAGTGAATTGACCTCTGACCCCTGACGTCTGTTACAGCACCGAGGATTTTGGGGTCATACTCAGGGCGCTTGGTTTGGTCAAACACCCTGAGGTGATGAGCTACATATACATTACCCTGTTCCTGTTCACCATGCTTATCATCTCCCAACAGGTCAGTCCCTCCCTGCTCTCCTCTGTTCTCCTCTGTTGTCACCTCCTTGTCTACCCTCTGCTCTTCCCCTACTCCGTGTACCACTTTCACTAAACTCCGTAGTGACGACTCCTCTTCCGTCTGTCCGCCTAGAACGAGTCATGCTTCAGAAAAGACTTCTTCCTGAAAAACAAGAACCGCACAGAGCAGGACGAGATCGAGACCCGGGAGAACCTGAACCGCTTGCTCCTGGAGAATGTTCTGCCGGCCCACGTGGCGGCCCTCTTTGTTGGGGAGAATAAAAAAAACGAGGTGGGATGGTTTTCAAAGAGTAAAAAGGCCCAACTCGCATTCTATGTGTCTTCTATTTGCACTGTGGTTGCATCTCCACTGGCCTGCTCTCTGGTCATTCACATGTCCAGCACACACTCTCTTACAGGGCACTTCACATAGGTGAGTGTATCTATTTCAGGAATGTGTTGGAATTGAACCCACAAACTTGATATTACAAGCGCCATGACTCGCCCTGCTCCACCCCCGCCCCCCATTTTGTCACCTCATCTTTGTGTCTTTGCATAGACAGCCGTTGTAAATCACATTCCCTAATCTCAGCCACGCAGCTACACAAATATTCCATGTGAAACAAAAAGTCCACAATGTCTTACAAAGTGAAAAATCAGGCCCATGGCAACGGTAAAGGAGTTCCAGTCTTTCATTACCGTGCTGGGAGACACTGTGCATACTACAACAATAGCCCAGATGCTTCACAAAAGTGGCCATTCATGGGGATTTTTTTTTTTGCTCAAGTTTGCCAGAAGGCTTGCTGGATTACAGATAAGATTGAATAATGGGAAACAACCTGGAGACAATTATGGGTAATTGATTTATCACTCTGCCTGCTCTGGGATTTGATCTAGGAACCTTTTGGTTACTGGTCAAGAGCTTTAAGTGCTAGTCTACCTGCTACCCGATTAATAAAAATAGACTTGTATTAAAGCTGATCCTAACCCTAATAGTCGTTGTACCGTTTACAATTCTACATAGAAAAACAATTTCTACATTCATTTCACTGCACAAATACTTCTTTAAGTCATTTTAATTGTTAAAATGCGTCTTGTGTGTTGGAATGGTATCAGTCCAGCACACAAGAATGTCAGAATGTTGTAGGTTCACACTGGGCATTAAGGAGTCATGGTGACTACACCAATGATTGGCCAGCTCATTGTTTACCTGACCACTTATTGGCCAGCTCATCATCCTCTGGCATATGACATCATACTTTGTGGCATTTTAGATATTATTTGGTTACAACTATGAGTATAGGAAAGGTCAACGACATTTTCGGGGTCAACTTTGTAAGAAGCTCTAAATTCTTAATGTATTCAATGACCAGACTTGACTCTAAACCACTCCGATTCAAAGGATATGCATAATTGCATAATTAGTGGGTGTCAGAGTAACAAAAAGTAAATTCAAAAAGGGACAGAAAAAAGGGTAGATATAATAATCAAATTCATGGAAGACTGTGGGCTCTCAACATTTTTCAACAAGATTAAGATAAATATAGAATTACGGACAATAAAAATGGTGGAAATGTTATTCGCTTTTATTATAGCATAAACAATTTCACCAAATTGTTTCAGCAATGCAATTATTAAAACGAGACAACCTGTTTTTTGGGTCCCTAGGCCAAAGCAGTTAAAAACCTCTGCTCTAATGTATAATCATGCATTATTTCATGATTTATTGCCCTGAAGTTCTACCTCAACTTTGTCCTCAGGATCTGTACTACAAGTCCTATGACTGTGTGTGCGTGATGTTCGCCTCGGTACCGGACTTCAAAGAATTCTACACCGAGTGTGACATCAACAAGGAAGGTCTGGAGTGCCTGAGGCTCCTCAACGAGATCATAGCCGACTTTGATGAGGTCCGAGAAATGCGGGACGCCACCTCCAAGCTAAAATGACAACTGTCCCAGTAACACGAATGCCCAATGGCGTCCTCCCGGCTCAAACATCTGCCTCTCTCCCTCCCACACACAGCTGCTGTCCAAGCCCAAGTTCAGCGGAGTGGAGAAGATCAAGACCATTGGAAGTACTTACATGGCGGCTGCAGGGCTGAGTGGGGCCCCAGGGCAGGAGAATAACCAGGTGCGGGATGTGTTTTCCTTTTTGGTGATATTGACTTGTGATGAACACCCTACCTCATCGCTACAACTCCCCGGCAAACCCGGGGTGGTCAATGTAGAGATGTCTTCCGAGGCACGTTTACTGCCGTTTAGGTTCTTATCACGCCGCTCACACAACCAGTGAGTCTAATCCAGAATCCCTATGCGCCAGAAGGAATGCACTTTCCGACCTCCTACCTTCTTGAGCTCTATGGCACCACAAGGAGTTGCTGAAATGTGACAACGCTTGGCTACCATATTCAATTATTAACCAACCAAAACCGGTCGGTGCTGGCAAAATAAACCACCTTCTTGTGTGTGTGTGTGTTAACATTCACTATGGCCTTGTCTTTCAGGACCGTGAGAGACAGCAGGCACAGATTGGGAACATGGTGGAATTTGCCATGGCACTCATTGGCAAGCTGGAGGGCATCAACAGACACTCCTTCAACAGTTTTAGGCTGCGTGTGGGTACGTTGGAAATTGACCTGTGTCGTCTGCATGACTACAGGCCCAGTGCAGCCATTTATAAAAACAATTAAAATCTCTTTTTGGACAAAAATGAAATGCCTTGCTGTAATAAAGTTAATGCCTTACTGTAACAAAACAACATTATTTTCTAACCTTTCAGAACCTCATTGCTTATTTAGAGGGTCATGTAGATATTGTATTCACAATAAGCAGCTATCAGGAAATTAGACTACATTTTCTACTTAGGAACTTAATTTTCTACTACTAATGGACCTTCAGCTTTTAAGTGTCTATAGTACTTCCCACTAGGCTGACAAGATCTTCCTCACCTACTTCTTGTAGATGTGAGAAAATGGTTGTTTCTGAAATATTGTAAATTTTCTCGCTGTGTTTGGTTTTGTTTTTAGGCATGAATTGGTCTGACTAGCTGATAATCATTGTGCATTACATTCTTGTAGTGGTTTGGACTAGGAGCCTGCTCAGCAGTATGTCAAGTGTTTGGTCCCATCTTGTTACTTCAGTGTGTGCCTGCTTTCCACAGGCATTAACCATGGGCCGGTCATTGCTGGGGTGATCGGAGCCAGAAAACCTCAGTATGACATCTGGGGCAACACTGTCAATGTGGCCAGTAGGATGGAGAGCACCGGAGAGCTGGGAAAGATTCAGGTGCAGTACAACAACCTTGTCTTTTAAAGCCGTACTTTATCCCAGCTGGCTGAAAAAAAAAACATGGTTGCACGCGTTTGGCTTGTGTCTGATTGTCGCCTTTCTTCATGTGCACCTGGTTTCTTCTCCAGGTCACAGAGGAGACGTCAGATGTGCTCCAGAAGATAGGCTACTCCTGCGAGTGCCGAGGCCTCATCAACGTCAAGGGAAAAGGCGAGCTGAAGACCTTTTTTTTGTGCACGGACATGAGCAAGCAGCAGGGAATGGGTCTTAGCTGAGGTCAAGGGTGGACCTGAGCCCGGTCTCCTACGTGTGCAGGGTTCACCGCAGGATATCACGCCACACAGCCTTGCATTCAGCACAGAAGGATAGTACAAAACAGTCAACGTGTTTAGAGTTAAACTATTGGGTCCATACAGAGTAATCCGTTTTAGTGCAGAGTTAAGGACAAACGTGTGGCCCAAGAGGTTATATTTAGGATTGCCCATGTTCCCAGGATTCCCAGTAGGAAATGTGACATTCTTAATTGGAAATCAATGCAGTGCCGCTGACCTTTTAGCTATCCAGTTGTATATATTAGGTTGGGATAATGGAGGTTAGTTCAAGCACTGGTCATGATCAAACTGGATACTCTAACCTGATGTACATGGGAACTTGCTGGAATATATGCACAAAAACCTTCTTCAATCCAATCTTACAGCTTGGAGCCTTTATTTGTGTGAAGGGTGACCGGTGTACATGCTCTTATTCATGGTTCCCTTACGGTTGATCACTTGGTACATCTCCATTTACGAACCCAGGTCCTAAACAGCAATTTAAAAACAACCTATAAGGTGTTTTCTGCCAAGAGCCTTGCCCCTCTCTACACACTGAACCTCTGAATAATGTTCTTGTGCTGTTGTCCTTGTGTTTAGAAGAAATAAAAGCACTATTTGTTTTTCACCACACCCCTGCTACCTGTTATTGTTAAAATGTACCTGTCCACCTAGGTTTACGTTGTCACGGGTTAGTTGTCACTGAGAAGTCCAGGTTTTTCTTTGTTTCGAGTGAGTGAATAAAGACCAAACCGACAGGGCCTTGACAGTGGGTTCTTGTTCCAGGCCTTGGTGAGGGGCCACATCTTTAATGCTGGGTTAACTTCTAGGCTTTTAACATATGGCTGATTCGGTTGGGAAATGCATCTACTGACCATGTCATTTGGTTAGAGCTATTTTCTAAGGTCCTTTATGGGGGAACTAGATGGGGTTGGGTGATGTAATGGTGATGCTCACGGCCCGACCTCTCAACCACACTGGAACACTCTCCGGTGCTTTACGCCGGCATCCCAACATTCAAGGTTTCCCCTGCTTACTAATTTGTGAGCCAGCTCTGGATGTGTGTGTATTCCTGCCTGAGGGAATGAGCAATGTACCAAATGTTCAGGTCCCCACACCATTTGAGAGTACCTGAATCAATGTACAGTGCTTTCAGAAATATTCATACTGCTTAATTTTGTGGTTATACATCTAATTCATAATTAATTAGAACAACTTTGCTATCAATATATACACGATAAGCCATAATGATAAAGTGAAAAAAACATTTTTTGAAATGTGTGCCAAATCACGTATACATCTAGTGGGCTTTCATTACCGCGATTCACAGTGAACATCAAAGCAAAAACGAAGCCATGATGTCCAGGGAACTCTCCATAGACCTCTGAGAACTGTGTTGAGGAATACGTCTGGGGAAGGTTATGAAATTGCCAAAACCTCCAAGGTCTGGCCGTTCGACCAAACCTAGTAATCTGGACCGTAAACCCAGTGGCCATACTATCAGTAGAAACAGATACTGCTTATTACCTGGCTAATACCATCCCTCTGGTGAAGCTTTGTGGTGAGAGCATTCTATGGGGATCCTCTGCAGTGGCTGGGAGACTGAGGGAAGTAACGACCAAATTAACAAACAGAGATGTATCTACATGTTGTCCATGCAGAAAACCTGATCCGGATTTGTAAATGTATACAAATTTGTTTTTGCTTTGTCATTATGGAGTAGTCGGTATATTAAATATTTTAAATGATAATTTGACTATAAAAAATCCTTGGAATGTTTGAATAGATTCTGAAAGTAGGGTATCAGGTGTGAGCTGGATTCTTGTTCCCAGGACGTAGAGGCTCCAGACTACCTTAACACCAATTAATGCCTTAAAAGGTGTCATGTAATTGGTGTTGTGGTTTTGTGCACATGTATGTACATGCACAACTCAATGTTGTACCTTGTTCTCTCCTTCAGAAAACTGTTATATTTTCAAAATGATTACTAGTTTGTGCTCAGTGAAAAGTCACTAATGTAATATTTTCCTTTTTGGCTCATATGGTCATGGGACTATGGGTTCTATTCAATCTCTTGCTGTAGCATTAGATTGCAGAATAAGATTTAAATGGTCATTTCAGATTACGCATACATGCCGCGTTTACTGTGAATGCTGTCTTCTAAAGTAGAAATATTGCCTTTAAGATTCATCGCTGTTAAAATGACCTGTGATACAAGTTGAATAGAACCATAAATGTTTATGCTGCCTCCTGAAACAGCTGTGAGACCGATTTGAAAGTCTTTGTTCTAATTGTGCATAACATGGACAGATGTTGTGAAAAACATTTCATTGTCAGAAACTAAAATCTGAAAGGGCCCAAAAAAGGATAGTTGATTCATTGAGTGTTGTTCATTAATACGGTACGTTTATGCCATATTTAGTGTAAATATATACTTTGCAATCACTGGCCAACTTCTATATGCTGCCTGTCCATTCTTTTAGGGAATCACTGGTCTAAATGACATCTTACTTAGCATCCTTTGTTTACCTATGTCTTCTGTTAACTAATGGCTTTCTATTGCTGCAGACCTGGAAATCTATTAGACCAGACCTTTAAGATCTTTGTGACTCAGTAAATGTACTTCTCTTATGGCCTTATTCAATGTCTGAATGCCAAACAAATGTGTCCATGTCTTTGTTGTGTTGCTTTCAAGTTAAATGTGACTTAGTATTTTGTACAATTGTATATGAATAAATGTGTTTGCCAGTTTGGGTGTTTTTAAGGACAAATCCCAACTTGATACAAACATAACACCAAAGACACAGTAGGGATTTATGATGGAGAACTGTCCTACATTATACATAAAAAAGTTTATTAAATGAAATGCACAGAAAACAAGCAAAAATCACTTTTCTACAATCCAAAAGAGATTGGATGTATGCTGGAGGGTGGATCATACTGCAATGACTGCGTTCTCCAGAACCACAGGTAAGGTATCCATTGGCTCATCCTCCACTGGAATCAAGAGAACAGACAAATAACGGAATAGCTTTGATGTTTCCATTTATATGTAGGCCTACCCATTACACTTTTTACTTCTTGCAGCAAGGTTTCCATACAATGGATAAAATGTTTATGCCAATATTCAAAATGATTCCTCAAGTGGTGTTTCCACCAACCACATTTTCGGAGGGTGTTTGTGGTGCCTATCAGATGTCTTTACACTGCAGTGGGTGTTTGTGGTGCCTACCAGATGTCTTCACACTGCAGTGGGTGTTTGTGGTGCCTACCAGATGTCTTCACACTGCAGTGGGTGTTTGCTCTTCACAACCCAAACCAACATGTTTAAGTATATTATTCTGGAACCACTTAAGTTGTACTTCAGTACACTATATGAAACTACAATTGTATTACAATAGTATTTCAGTAGTAGTTAGTATAATTACGCGTGTTAAAATGTACCCACATAATTCAGGCTTAAGTATAATTATGATACATGGAAATAGAATTTTTGTACTTTTAAAACATACCCCTAGTTCATTTCAAAGTATAATATCGTCGTGTCACCAGAAAAATGCCCTCAACAGAAGCGTATAACTTTAGAACGGTACATAATATACTTGAATAAAACAGGACTGCCTTCCAATTAACTGAACCAATCATAGCATAGTGCACAGGGATATATTATATTACTGGTTTAGGCCTACCTGCAGCGAGGTCTATGAGTGGTTTATCTGCCTCTAGAGGCATAGCGATGCCCATGGCCTTCCTGACGCCATACACACTGCTCACATCTCCTGGCGCCACCTGACTGGTGAGCCGTGCCAGGTTACCCGTCACCTTCTCAGCTACAGCAAGAAAAACAGGAAAATACATTACAAGGCCAAAATCAAGACAGAGGTGGAGTCCCAACCCAGACCACCGCTGGGGGTTAAAACAGTAACAGGATGTGTCACCCAGCTGCAGCTCCTTGGAGGTGGGGGCCAGTAGGCAGATCATGTTGGGGGGCTGCTTGACACTGAGACGCTCCCTCTGCACCTCCTGTAGCTCACATAGGAGTTGTGTAGTCTCATCCAATTTCTGCTGGAAGTTCTGGGCCTCCGCTGCACATAAAAACAGACCCACACACATACAGACACACAGACACAGACACACAGACACACAGACACACAGACACAGTGAGACAAGGGGATAAGAAATGTGACTATTGTTCTCTGCAACTTTAGAGAAGCTGGTGAGCGGGTTTTGCCCTTTGATCTTTTGGAGCTCATCCTTACCCTCAGTGGGGGGTTCTGATGGAGTCTGCAGGTCCAAGCCAAGGCCAATCACAGGGCCCAGAGAAGATAGCTTGCTTTGAGCCTGCTTGTCTGTCTCTAATTCAACCACCTGAGAAGAAAAGAGTTAAAGTAAGGTTCCATTTGTTAAAGCCTTGTTGTTTTGACTTCTGTCCGAAAAATTTTATTCTTGAAAAGACCGGCAGCAACCATTTCATCTCATGGAGTCAATACATTTGCCCGTTACTTTCCAATAAAAACAAATATAACTGCAGCAGCAAAAGAAACATTCAACCAGGGAACGAGGATAAACTGGATGTTGGCCAAGCACAGCAAACAGCCGGCCACTGAGAACTGCTGTGTGCTTAAAGAGAACCCAGTGGACTGATACTTTCCTTTCCTCCATCCTCTCCGTCTACTGCAGTGACCAAGGAGCCATTTAGCCGCCCAGAAAAGGGTCACAAAGTAAACCAACATTTCCAGATCCATGACACTGAGAGGCCTAGTCTTAGGCGCTAGTGGAAAGTATGCACAATGTTGAAAAGGAAATGTACTTTCCACATGCTGGATCGTAGCAGTGAATGTGCGGGCAGTGTTGACACAGCTGGATCACTGTGCCATGGGCCATGTGCCGACCCTGTGGACGCTATTCAACAGTGTTGACACAGCTGGATCACTGTGCCATGTGCCGACCCTGTGGATGCTATTCAACAGTGTTGGTGGGGGGCTCCCTGGGGCCCAGCTGAGGGGCGTCACTAACCTTCATATCCGTGTCTTTAGTCTCCGAGGTCTCGGCTGGCACTCGCTCATCTGGACGAATCTGACGGGCAACACACATGAAGATGGTCTCGAAACAACGTGCCAATACCTGTAGTCAGTCGTTCTCAGCCAGATAAATACTCACTGGTTCCACCTCTCTCAGGGTCTTGGAGTGCTCTCCATTAGTCAACGCGTCTAAGAGGTTGTCGGCCAGTTTGTACATGTGCTCCTCAGACTTGGACAGAAACTCTGAAAGGCTGCAGACATGAGGGCAAATCACAACGCCGTCCCTCAGAAGAAGAGGACGGGTCACATCGGGGCTTAACATGGTCGCGGCCTCCGATCAATGTGAATCATCCCCATCATCTCATCCACACAAACGTAACGATACAACGCCTGCCGTAGTACACACACCCAGCAACGTCAGGACATCTGGGTTGCATTAGCATGCCGGAACGCTCACAGAGTGGCGTGCTTTGAGTGGCTTACTGTAAAGACGGTCCATGTTATTGGAAATCGGTCCGTTTAATTAAGGGGGAGGAAAAGGAGCAGCACACATACCTCTCAGAGCCCTGGAGGCTGGACTCCTCTCCATAGAAGGAGTAGATCAGGTCAGAGTCCTCTTTCCCGATGTTTGCAAAGCTTGAATCGTAGGTGGGTGCGTAGGAGGTATATGGACCATAGTTCATGTATGATACTGTGAGTGGAGAGAGGTCACACTAGAGCACCAGATATACAGCACCAGGGGCTAAGAGCTAAGTGCTTGTGCACACAACAATAAACAACCGTTTTTTAGACATTTACCCACCACTGGCAAGATTTGTATGACACGTGAAAGAGGAGAATTGCCGTAGAGATCAAGCATTTTCTAAATTATAAACCCGCCACGACTGACATGATGGATATTCCATCATTTTCAACTCTGTGAATACATTAAAAACATTCCGCGCACGTGATTTGAATAGAAATCAGAACAGGAGCCAGACAAGCATCGCTCTGCCGGCCCGCAATTAAAAGGGGTGAACGTAGTTGCCCTCAGCTGGATTCGGCAGACTGTGTCTTTAACCAATACGCTATTTAAACAGCAGGTTCTCCTGGACTTGACAGGTGTGTAGAGCCTACTATAACCTAGATAATGATGCTTGTAGCTAGAGAAGTTTTAGTCTATCCTGAACAAATCCTAATGGCTAATTTATTTTGTCTGTGGCGAGGATCAAACGCTGGTCGCCTATGTGGCGGCCGTGTCTATAACCACTAGACTGACTGGGCAGTCAGGCATTCACTCACCCCGTCAGTAAGAGACAATCACTCTTCTTGACAGAGGTTTAAGTGCAGACTGTCAGGTTCAATTTGAGGGCATCTACATCCATGACCTATGAGCTGTAAGGATTTACAGCACTTCTACATTGTCATCCCAGTCAAAGGGCTGTTTCTTGTTGTGGTGTTGTTATTTAGACAGCTAACAAAAGGTCTAGATGTAATTATAGGTGTTCACCTTTCATTTGGAATATGTTGCTGTTGTCTTTTAACATCAACAAAAAAGAAGTCAAAAAGTACAAGAAAGAGGATTTTAAAACTGCAAAATCTCAACAGGTTTACCACGATATGCAAACTACTTGAAGTCTCAAGAACAAAACATCAAAAAGTACATAAAAAAACCTGTAGTGTTCTGGAACAAAGTCTTATGGACAGTTGAGATGACAATAAACCTGCATCAGAGTGACGGAAAAAGGAAAGTGTGAAGACACTTGCTCATGATCCGAAAGCATACTACCTCATCTGGGAAACATGGTGGAGAATGTGTCATGGCTTGGGGGTGACTGTCTTTAATGATGATGAGACAGCGAATAGCAGCAATATGATTTAGTCTTAACCTTACAAAAACATTATCTGCTCAGATCCAACCAGACAACACAAAACCCGTTGGAATGCACTTGCTGAGCAGCAGGACAACAACTACAAACAACAACGATACAACTACAACTACTAAACTAAACAACTACTTTATTGGCCAAGACAATCAAATTCCCGGAATCCAAATAAGAATGCGGAAAGGAAACCCAACAACTGCTTGGATTTGACTTAAATCCAGCCCATATGTACACAATTTGGGAGTTGTAGGGGACCCTTTAGTGATGCAGAGGGTCAGTTTAAATATACCCACTGAGCTGGGTTGTGGCCATCAGGAACTACACACATATATGTGTAATTAGGATAACATTCCTAAACAATGTCTAACCTGCGGCTCAATCAGGCATTTCAGCTCCCTCTAAAACTAGGCCCCCAGGGCCCTTCAGTTTACCTGGCGTGACCATATTCCTTTTGTCCTCCTTGAAGCCCTGCAGGGTGTTGATGCCACTCTGTAGCCGGTTGGACATCATGCCCAGCTTCACAGGGCAGTAGCCCACATCTGCAGACAGAATTTATAAACGTGCTCGTTAAAAAGCAATAGGGCTGTTGATTATTAGCATCAACATGGCTAGTTCATTGGGTAGACCCGGCTCAAACCTTGCCGTTTTATGTTGCACCAATAGAAACAGCGTATTGTAGCTGTGACTGACTGAACCCACCTCCAGCTACCAGGTCAACAGGGTTCAGGATGGCTAGAGTGGTGGTACCATCAGACTTCCGCCTTTTAAAGTCCTGCTACATAAAAATAAAACAATACAATAGAAATAAAACATAAAACAGGTGTGCTATATTATGAAGCTGCTTAAACAGCAGGGTCATAAATTAGTTGCTGGGGCAATAAAAGGACACTTGAAGTACCATTTTGTCATATGACACAACGCAACATAATTTTTAGTTGAAGCCGGGCTCAGCGGTCCTTATTCCACTTAATTCCTTTAAATCAATTTCACCGCCTGACCAATTATACTTTTTATTCTGAAAATAAGACAGATACTTTAATACTGTAGTTGCCGGGGTAGAATAGGAGGTCATAGGTCTAAATACTTTTGCAAGGCATTGTGTGTGAACACAAACTGTACATACAGAGGTTTAGGATTGAAACTTAAGTTTCATTTGAAATCACCTCAATCCCAAGGTCTCTATTGGACAGTTTGCCTCCGGAATCATCTATGAGCTTTCGGATCTCCTCAAGATCCTTTTCTGCCTGACAGACAACCTTGGAGACTTCGTCTTTGGAGTCCTTTTCTTTCCTGCATGTATTGGAGAACATGGACAAAGTATACATGATTAGGAGACTTGGCACAGAAGGCATGCCATCGGGCTTAAATGTTCAAAAAAAAGGTCCCTAAAGGATTCTTTAAGGTTTATTCACAATTTCTGTAGATATTTATTTAAAATAACAACTCCCATTTCTGTCTGAAAATAAGGTTTAATGTGCATCCAGAAAGACGTCAATGCTGCGTTTTGTCCAAAATGGTGATACAACCCAGAGTTTAACAATCACTGGCATACAGGATCCTTCCAGGAACAGTTCTTCTCATGGAGCAAATTTCAGGGAATGGTGTGAAACATGACCTGACATGCTTAGGCATTCATTTCATTCTCTCTGTACGTCTCTCTCTCACTAAGTGCGTCTCCTTCTGTGTTTGTCTCTCATTCTGTGTCTATGTATGTGTGCGTGTGTCTCTCTCTGTGTGTCTCTCTCTCCCTTTCTGTGGGGCTGTCTCTCTGTGTTTTTATGCGTGTCGGTCTCTGTGTTTTTATGTGTGTTTGTCTCTCTATGTCTGTGCCTCTCTCGTTCTGTGTCTCTCTCTCTCTCGTTCTGTCTCTCTCTCTCTCTCGCTCTCGTTCTGTCTCTCTCTCTCGTTCCGTCTCTCTCTCTCTCTC
>JACXGK010011253.1:0-16348 GCA_016801125.1 Novumbra hubbsi
ACAATACCACTTCCTATATCGGTCTCATTGTTCTCCATCTGTACAATACCACTTCCTATATCGGTCTCATTGTTCTCCATCTGTACAATACCACTTCCTATATCGGTCTCATTGTTCTCCATCTGTACAATACCACTTCCTATATCGGTCTCATTGTTCTCCATCTGTACAATACCACTTCCTATATCGGTCTCATTGTACACCATCTGTACAATACCACTTCAGATCTGCTCTAAACCAAACTGCCTCCACCTGAAAGTTAAATAAGTTGGAGGCGTCTACACAACTGCATAGGGGGTTAAGTGCCTTGCACAAGGGCAGGACGGCAGTAACCCAGAACGGTGTGTTTTATGGATGTGATAATTAGGTGTAACACTCAGCACTTTCTCTGGCCTCATTGTACCCCTGCAGCATATGCCCCAGATCCACGCAACGTACCCCTGTCCTTGCCTGCCGGCATTGGAAAGGTTAATGAGACCGAGTCTGTTAAAAAGGTCACTTGGCAGGCCAATATATCATCCCCGTTTATCTGATCCGGAATGTGGGATACACAGGGCCAATTAGTTCCAATTAAGCGATCGTGTGTGGCAACCAATCACAGCTGACCGTTGGGGAGTGGTAACGTGTCCAAGCTGGGAAAACGAAAGCCCTAGCTTACTCCCCTTACCAGAAGAAAAAACAGGAGAGTAGAGACAAAATAAGAGAAGAAAGAAGAGAGGGAGGGAGTGTCGGAGAGGGAGGGAGTCAGAGGGGGGAGTCAGAGAAGGGGGAGTCAGAGAAGGGGGGGTCAGAGAGGGAGGGAGTCAGAGAGGGAGGGAGTCAGAGAGGGGGAAAAGGAGAAAGGACAGAAAATGAAATAAAGACAGAGGTGGGAAGGAGACGAAGAGAGAGACGAGGGGAGAGAAAAGAGAGGAGCCATCAAAAAGCATTGTCCCACCTTCCTGACATTTCAAGGCAGAACATGCTGGAACTTAGTTCAATGTGGTAAAATATTAGAATATGTAAAATGTGACATTTCCCCACATTTCACGAGGTGTAATCATGGATGATGGAGGCTGAGTGGATGAGGAAAGGTTGGCAGTGGGAGAGGAGAGTTGTGTAGGACCTGATTATAGTGCCGGGAAGGACAAGGAAGTCAACTCCCTCTGCTTATACCTTCCCACAATCCCTCACACCGAAACCCATCAGAGATGAAACCACGATGTTCTAGACCACAGATATGAAACCACAGTGTTCTAGACCACAGATATGAAACCACGCTGTTCTAGACCGCAGGTATGAAACCACGCTGTTCTAGACCGCAGATATAAAACCACGCTGTTCTAGAACCCTGATATGAAACCACGCTGTTCTAGAACCCTGATATGAAACCACGCTGTTCTAGAACCCTGATATGCTCCGTTATGAGTAATGCTGCAGATGCCAAGAAGGTGAGAATCAATATGTTTTTAATTATCAATAAGATTTTTGCAACACCAACTGTGTACGTTCATGTGTGAACATATGGCCACACTGTAAACAAACACACACACACACACACGTGTCTTTCAAAACAGGCAAGCACACACACACACACCTTTTACAACAAGCAGATGTTGCAGAGAAAAACAAAGCTGTTCCCCGGTGTTTGGAGTCAGCAAACGACGTCCCCAGTAGCTAACTACGCTGTGAGGTTTCACCACATCCAGTGACATAGTAAACACAGATGCTTTGTCCAATGGCAACATTACAGACTGTAAATGGAGTGGATGAGGAACGCACATCTACCCCAACCAGACAACAGGGCTGAGGCATGGCTGTTATTGTGCTTAAAGAGGTTGGTCTTGTGTGATGTGGATATACTAGTTCCACCCCACTCACATCCGAATTCCCATTATTCCCAACAAATCGAAGGCTTTTGGTTCACTCTTTGTAGAAGACAGTGTCTGTTGTCCGGTGTAAAGCATGGCAACAGAGTGAGGGGAGTGGCTTACCAATTGTTGACACGATTATGACACGATTCCCATTAAGGCCTTAAGTTAAACAGTAAACCTCTCGTTCTCTTAATAGGCATGATGATTAACAGGTCCCAGAATTAAGGCATGACTATTCACGCAACACAGTTGAAGCATGACTATTCACGGAACACAGTCGAAGCATGACTATTCACGGAACACAGTCGAAGCATGACTATTCACGGAACACAGTCGAAGCATGACTATTCACGGAACACAGTCGAAGCATGACTATTCACGGAACACAGTCGAAGCATGACCATTCACGGAACACCGTCGAAGCATGACTATTCACGGAACACAGTCGAAGCATGACCATTCACGGAACACCGTCGAAGCATGACTATTCACGGGACACAGTCAAGGCATGAGTATTCACAGGACACCATCAAAGAATGACTACTCACAGGACAGAGAGTCGAGGCATGAATATTCATGGAACACAGTCAAGGCATGAGCATTCACAGGAAAAGGATGGATAATTTAAGGTTTCAAATGGCGGTGCCAGTTGAACTATAACTCAGCAGACATTTCACTGTACACCAGCAGATTCAGCAGCAGTGGAATCTGACCTCCAGATCAATGAAAAGCAGATTGAGACCAACCCCTGAACCCCATCTGCTGAGCCCCACTACCAATTCTCCCCAGTCCTTGCCCCGAACATGCGACTCTCCAGACAGAAAACCTTTCTTGTTGACATTTTAGTAATTTATCTGACACTCTTCAGTGGCATATCTGTATCATAATTCTGGAAATGAGAATGTGGCAGGTCACAGTGGACCGGCTGAATCTAGGTAGGCTATGGATAGCCATTTACAGCGTTTTTCCAGTGGGTGTCGGTGGCGGCTCGTTGGTGAGAGCTGAAAGGCCAAGCAGAACGAGGAGGAGTTCAAAGGAAGGAAACATTGAGTGTGTATGTGCCCTGTTAAGTTTTGTCTTTACTTTTGGCTTTGGTCCTTAATTAATAATCACAATATTCCCTGCAAGGTGAAGTGTTCCATATATTACTATCCTTGTGGGAAGTTTTGATACTCACAAGCACAGTGAAACAACACACACATACAAATCATCTACAGAGAGAGAGGTTACTAAAGGTATCAATTTACAGTATGGAAAGAAATTCAGGGTTCTTTGTTAGCTTGTTTTTCTCTGATCTTCAAAAAAAGATGTAGCTTTTATCCAGTTTCTGCCATCTACCTACTCAGAATTAGTAGAGATGTGAAGGAGTAGGCGGATATTAAGACATTGAGTACTGTTAGATGACCAGAGGCTATTCATACCTCAAGCTACACTGTGTTGTTTATTAGCCACAGGAGGTCCTCAGGAGACATCCAAGATCTTTTGATTTTCTTGATGCCAGAGTTGTTCTGTAGGTGCAAGTGTTGGATCCAAGTTCCACTGGTTGGATCAAAGTTATTTTGTTTATAAGACACAGCGGTTTATTGACTCAGACTTCGATGTGTTCCAGGTTAGCAACGCTAGACTCATATAAAGAGGCTTGTACTGGACTGTGTCAACCGATGTGTGGGTAGGCGTATGCTAGCCACTTTGAATTCCTTTGTGTCTTTGGAAACTCCACACATCCGGCAAACCAATGGTTACCCAGGGCAAAACAAAGTATACTGCTACTGCTGCCAAATGAATCCTAGTGTACACTAGCTATATAGCAGGTCTAACATTACCCACAAGCAACCTACCGATCTAGTAGGTTTTAATGTAAACAATAGATAACTATCTAGCAGGTCTAACATTACACACAAGCTACCTGTTTTTTTTAAGTTAAACAAAAGCTAGCCATCTTGTAGATCTAACATTACACATAAGCTACCTGGTTTGTTTTAAGTTAAACAAAAGCTAGCCATCTAGTAGATCTAAACCTTACACACAAGCTACCTACCATTCTTGTAGACTTGAAATTAAACAATAGCTAGCTAACACCAACAAATTCCTATTATAAACAATGGCTGCAGCGGTACAGCAAGGCTGTGACTTAAACCAAAACGTATCAGCTAAGACTGTTCTTAAATCATTTAGGACAGACATAATGTTATTACATTTATTGATTTGTATTTTTGATTAAAGGTGCATGGACAGTTGATTAAATAAGCCAATTGATTGGTCATTTTTAAGGGTTAAAACCCAAATATAGTTGAAGATGTTGGGATAGCCTCACTGTGCAATGTTCTGGGTCGCAGAATGCATTTGCTGAACAGAAAGTGGCAGAGAAAGTTTAAATAAAAACCGGGCTACAGCCTCCCACTCTTTGCTCTATTCCCCTCCCTGCTTTTCTGGGGCCTTTTTATCCTTCCCCTGATGAGGCCTGATTTAGTGCACTGATAAAACGGTTTAATTAACCATATTGAAATTTCGACAAACTTCTACGGTTATTCAGCCTCATGACGAGTAATGTTGTTCAAATAAATTAGTGGTTCTGAAATTAACAAACATGTTGATCAATAATTATAGTTACATAATTATTTAAAGTGAAAAAAGTGAAACATTTGATAGAATAAAGGGCGTCTAATGAAACTGTAAATTGACCGGGTCCCAGAGTGGAAATATCTCATGGTCTTCTGTGAACAATCTGTTTATATTTATAGAAATGTGGGTGTATGACTTTGACAAAATATGTTTTTCTGACATTCAAAATTGTAAATTCTGAGAGCATAAAAGAAATCAACATTTAAACCAAATAAAAACTCTATATGGCACAGCATAGTATGATTGACCCAGTAGACCACAGCAGAAAAAACATTACAAGGAATGAAACATCCAAGGTGGTGGGCGTCATGGCTTGCCGGAATGATCTGGAATGTCCCAAAAGACAAAGAAAGTGAATATCCCAAACCCCCTCTGTCTGGTAGTCAGAGCTCATGGAAACCAGGAGAATATAGTAAATGTGATGCTTGTGATGAATTGTGGACATCATCCACTCTTTTTTCACCTACAGGCTATCAAACAGACAAGCCTGTAAAAACAAATATTTTTTTTACAATATATAAATACACATGATGTGGAAGTATGTAAAACAAACACGAAAAAGTAAGCAGAGTGTAATAATATATTCACCAGTAATCGCAGAAGTTTTTATTTAAAGATGGTGATAATTAACGTTGTAAAGTGGAAGAACATGAGTGGCTTCCCATACTTCTGGAATAACACCAGAGATTAGACTCAAATTAAGAATATTGTCCACTGAGCTAGTTATGGTAGACAACGCAGATCAACCCAGCTCCAGGATGTCCCAGAGGACTTCCTCGTCTCTGTAGCTAGTAAGGCGCAGACAGCCTCATTTTCAGAAGGCACACAAAACTAAAAACACTGACCACGGTTCTGTGTGAGGAGATGCTGTGCCAGAGCCGAACCTCCGCAGCTAAAAACTTTCCAACACACCTGTCAGCACGGTAGCCACTTAACCTGCCCGGGATAATGGACGTCTAGTATAGGGGGACGATGGCGTGTTGAAAAGAAAGCACAACTGGGTTGCTGTGTGTGTGTGTGAGTGCACGTGTTGCTCTAATTCACTGGGGCAGGACTCAGGCTCCAGAATGTGTTTCTCTGGGTGAGAGAGCAATCTGTCACACGGGCCCCAGGCCCAAAACAGCACCCTGACCATTAACAACCTCACACAGAGTGACCGAGAGTGATTGAAGACCGTAGACTTACGAGGCCCGGCTGGACGGCACCGGGTGACCCTCAAGGTTCTGAACCACAGGACCGCGGTGTAGTTCAACTTCTGGGTTGGGCGATAGCGGACCTAAGCGCTGGTTCTGATGGCTATATCCGATGGCTGGACGTTATAAGTTCAGCTGTCATTCCCTTGTTGGAGGCCAAGAGATTAGCGTGTTTCTGTCTATATGATAAACCAACGTTATTTAGATAACATGGTGAACACTATAATATCCGTAGGTGAGTCTTTGACTATGAGTGGTAACATGTTGTTAACTAGATAGGGGGGTGGGGGTTCAGCTTTGTTTTTGTTTAAACTACAGAGAGCCTGGCCAATGTAGACAATAACATAATAGCAGTAGCGTCTGGTCACTGGATGCTGGGAGCTGGAGAAGATTGGCTCCAACAGACTGTCAATATTACCCTGAGCCAGAACACATTAAACAGCCTCCTCCCTCTCCCCACCATCCCCTTCTCCTCCCTGTCCCCTTCCCCCCCTCTCCCCTTCTCCTACCTCTCCCCCCTCTCCCCTTCTCTCTCCTTACAGCTCTCCTCTTTCTCTTTCTCTCTGCCTCTATTGCTTTCTGTCTCACACACACACACATACGGTGCAACACAAACACACAAACAGGGGAACACACACACACCCACCCAGCACATTAAACAGTCCAATCCCGGCTCTCCTGATATACGGAGCTGAACTCGTTTTACGGTCCATTGGGAAACAGCTGGAGGTGTGAGGTAGAGACTCAATGCTCAGAAAGAGATTTGGCTTGGACAAGTGAATGACGGGGAGAGGAGGAGGAAGGAGTGTGTAAGTGGTGTGTGTGTGTGGGATCAGATGTAGCGCTGCATCTCCCTGCCAATAACACAGTTATTTACAAACATTACTGAAGCCCTCCTACTGAAACTGCCATCGTTGACGCTTTAAAGGAATAACAGTGTTGTTTTAATGCTATTGGAAGGGAAGGGCCGGGCTTTCATTCACACGTCTTCTCGGCAGCTGGGTCTTCGGGCAAAATGGAGCTTCCAGGTGGAGCTGCCAGGTGGAGCTGCCAGGTGGAGCTGCCAGGGACGGAGGCCACTGCTTGACGGAGCTGCAGTGGAACGTGGGTACTCAGGCCGTCCAATTGTTCACCGTTACCCATCGCTAGTTGTTGAGCGCAGTGTAAGTGTCACATCACCTTCTGTCTCTAGTCTTCTGGTGTATTCCAGTCCCCTTGTCTTCCTGTCCCCTTGTCTTTCTGTCTTCTGGTGTCTTCCTGTCCCCTTGTCTTCCTGTCCCCTTGTCTTCCTGTCCCCTTGGCTTCATGTCCCCTTGTCTTCCTGTCCCCTTGTCTTCATGTCCCCTTGTCCTCCTGTCTTCTGGTGTCTTTCTGTCCCCTTGTCATCCTGTCTTCTGGTGTCTTCCTGTCTTCTGGTGTCTTCCTGTATTCTGGTGTCTTCCTGTCCCCCCCGCACCGAGCAATGGTGTCTCCCGATAGTATTTGGAGCTTCAGGGGCTGCATCCCAGAGGAGCAAAGCATTCTGGGACAGATGCTGGGTAAACAGAATGACTGTGTGGTTTTTAATGTACTGTAGGTCCCTGGTCTGGGTTAGTCATGGCAGGCTGGAATGTCTCCCTCCTCGACCCGGCAGTCAGAACTAAACGGGCAACAGGTACTGGTAACATATGAAGGGCCCACCCCCCCGAACAACCGCACACACATCTGGAACTCATTACACTCTGCCAGTCATGGTGTTTCGTTCCAGAGAACGTAAGATACAATCTCACACAGTGACCTTTACAACGGTGACATACGAATGTTTGCTCAAAACATCATTATCGTCTCATTCCGCACACAGACTTTCAACTCCAAGGCCATTTCCAAGCCTTGATGTGAACCGTGGAATTAAGCGGCTTTGTTTTTGAAGTAACCACTCTGAGGTCTTCGGGGAGACGTTTTGCTGAGACCAAATAATGACGGCTGCAAAGCTCTCCGCGGCGTTCTGTAACATCTGAGATGGGGGCGCAGGGGGGGGTTGTCACTGGGTAACGCCCCACCGGGGGAAAAGGAGCACATCTCTCCTTTATTTCTAAAAGAACACGAGTAGACACACAATATTAACTTTTGATTGAAGCATTTCTTATCAAGTTATTTGTGGTTAAAGTGTACTGTGCCTTTCTCTCTCTTTTACTCTCCCTTTCCCTCTCCCCTTTTTACTCCTGCGTCTCTCCCTTACACAGCCCTTATAGCTGAAAATGTGGACAGAGGCTACATTTAGTGGCCTTCACTTAGTGTGTACAAACACACACACACACACACACACTCTCCCCAGCTTCCAGGCGTCTCCCGAGGTGTTTTATAGTCATAACACCGTCTGAACGAGATCCAGCAGGGAAGCTGTTGGCTGTTGAGAACACCTCTGGAAGCCCAGCGGACCGGTGATGAATGTGATGACTTGGCATTGTGTGGTGGGATCACCCAGCCTGCTGCACGCTGGGCCAGAGGCTCCCAGGAAACGGAAAGAAACATGCATGATCCTGTCATTCATCCACCCCAGTCCAGAAGTCCAGAACATGTGCCGAGGTCCACATCCCTACGGCCCTGCGGTTTACAACTCGACAGTTAGTTCAGGCGTCCGTGGCTCGGTGAGATTTGGTCGCCCAGGTGACGTCCGGATGGACTTCGTGGGTCCGCGGTCTTCAACCACAGTTAGTCACTCCGTGTGAGGTAATGGCTGGGATGCCGTTTGGTGCCGTGGGACTGTGTGACGGACGCATCCGTCACCCAGAGAAACACGCTGTGGAGACTGAGTCCCGCTCCAGTGAATTAGGGTGAGCAGCAAATGTACACACAAACACACACACACACAAACACACATGGCGGTGCCTTCAAATCAACACAATTGTCTCCACCAGCACTAGAAGTCCATTATTTTGTGGAGGTCTACAGATGTCCACAATGCTTCATGAGCAGCGCCGTACTTTGCCTCCTGCAACTGTAAATACGTTTCTCTTTTATTGACTTGCCAGGTGAAAAAAAAGAAAGCAAACAAAAACCGAAATTCAGCAAAACGACTTGGACAGAGATGGAGAGGGAGGTGCGAAACCCTTCCTGTGTTCCTGGGAGATTTCAGCCGGAGCCCAGCTGCAGTCACAGGGTTAAACGGACGCTTTCTTGGCTCACAGTTGTTCAGTCATCGTTCATCTCTAGGCCTTCCTTCCACGCCTGCAAATCTCCATCCCTCAACCATACACACCCTTCATCCATCAGCGGGAACCCAAGCCAGCAGGTCGCCAGTGATCCTGAATGGAAGCTGCACAGGTTGAATAACAGGCTCGGTCTTTGCAGGTGTTAACATAGCATAAAACCTTTAGCATCAACACTGCCTTGAGAAAAGGATAAAATATCTCCCAAGTAAACCCTCCACAGAGCAGACCATTAGATGCTGATAATGACTTGTTATGTGACTGTAGCCCTGATGTTGCAAGTTAACACAAGCACAGTGATAATCTTTCACACTCTGGTTTATTCAGTGCTTTGGTCTCACCATCTATCTCTTTAAATTGCGGTGTAATCCCTGTTACAACGTTTGACGCCGAGGTCCTCAGCCAGCCGATCCATTAAAGAAGCCAAACATAATACCACAACAATATTAAAGGTGGATTGGACTTAAGACACAACACTGCCGTGTCAAAAAACCCACAGTTGATCGTGCATGAGACCAACGCCACACGGAGTGTCAGCCTGGCCGAACCACGCCGGCGATTTGTTGTGAGAGCTGTCTGACAGAACGGAACCCTGCCTGCATATATCTTTTACTCCAAACACCGAATGTGCGAGAAAAGCTAGCGTCTTTGCCAGATCTAGTGCTGTTGCCCTGGCAACGCATAACAGGCGGTGATCTGCTGACCAGGAACCTGGAAAACTGCCGGAGCGAAGAGCCTGGAACTGCCAGGGCTCATAAACAATAACAACTTTGATCAAAACAATAGAACTCGGAGCCAAAGCTTGCCACCAAGGGACCCCTGTGGTCATCGAATAACTTGGATCTGAAGTGTGCACCTAAGGCTTGAAATGAATACAACTTGGAACTCTCACACCTCAAGGGCCGCTGTTCCCTAATACATAAAAGAATGTGACTCCTGTCAGCGAGGCCCACAGCCAAGAGTCTGGAAACAACCCTCACTCTGCATCAAGACCGAGTAAGTCGACGGATAAAGAAGACAACATCAAGGCCACATCAATGTTAGAAGAGAATAGAAGGAAAGAAAGAGATAGAGAGAGACAGAGGAAGAGAGAGCAAAAGGGAAAGAGAAGAAGAAAGAAAGAATAAGGGATATAAATTAATATTCCTTTCAAACAGGATTTGCCCAAAAATTAGGATACGTTTACATAATCCCCCTGCATCCAGAGTTTTTTTGTATGTTTTTCTAATAATATCAAATTTTGTTCAGTACGCATTTAAAACAGTCAAAGCTGCAGAAGGGAATTCGGAGAGGTGAAATAGCTTTAGCCAAGGTCTATTAGTTATTGTACTGAACATGCCAACTTGACAGCCCACCCATTCATGCAGGTATTAACCAAAGCTGGGTGGATCACAAATTTAACTTAACTGTTCATCTGTTAAATCTTTAAAAATGTAAGCGGAAGTAAGCGGTTAACATTTATTTTTGTTATAACAACTTTTTGATGTGACTGTGTTTTTTTCTGTGGTATTTTTAAGGGCTTGTATTCGTAATTTTTTTAACTGTACATGCTAGAAGCTTTTCCCCACCAGATTCCGGACTTTCTTACTACGTCAAATGACATACCATTCGTCCTTTTCAGTCAAGACGAAGCAACGTAAAGTGACATAGAAATAACGGGAAAGTCTCGCCCCAGCATAAAATTGAATAGCCAATACATTTCACAGATAGCAGAGAGCACATTTTTGTTGGCCAATCACAGATAATGTTCACAAAACACGGACAGCCGCTCACAAGTAATACGAGATTTCCCACAGTTTTTTTACTTTTGATCCTGAAGACTATCGCACAATCTTACTGCAGAGAAATACATTTTTGACTTAGAAAAAAGATATTCAGCAGAGCAAGGATTGGATTTGGTCAAGAGGGTTTTAAAAGTATATATATGCCATTTTGGGGTTTGGGGATTAGAGATAAAAAATAAAGTAATATGTAACAGAAGTTAATTAGTCCCATAATGATTTTCACAGTTAACATAAATGTTTGCCAAGAAAGATACTTTGCGGCCTAGTTGGCTCGTAAGTTAGCGAAGATTTCAAGATGACTAGCCAATGCATCCAGAAGTTAAGCATGTATGCCTCCAGTGTGCAATTTGACGGTACAGCCGACATTACAGCTCGCTGCAGTTCTGAAAAAACAAGCATTTCTGAAATTACAAAAACAATCCCTGTAACAAGTGTGGTGTGTGTGTGTTTGTGTGTGTGTGTCCGTGTGCTGGTGTCAATATGAGTGAAAGTGGAGTGTGTAGATAATGTAATAGACAGTATTAGTAGGCCTCTTTTCTTCAAGGCCAGGCCAGCTAGTCAGAAAGAGCACTAAGGTGAGTCTTCAATCGCAGCCTATTGAATACTTGGTGCATTCATTCTGATAGTGCTCAGAGAGTTCCAGTCAAAACACAGTGCCATTTGGACCTCACGCAGGAGTGCTTCAACTCAGGAACAGGCTAAACACGAACCAGCTGGAAAAATACATTAGACTATGATCCTAGGTAGCTCCTAACCTGTTCCTTATTAAATTATTTAATAAACATTTATACTTGTATGTATATATACACATCTATATATTAACATATTATTGTCGAACGGTATGAGATAAACTAAAACAAATCTACAGAATGTGTTCCACAAACAGAATACACAAAGTATCGGTTTTTAAATAACTAACTGTTCAAAGTGCACTTTTAAAATTAAGCAGTTCCTTGAGACCTTTCTGCCTTGGTCAAATGTTGTGCCCTGTCAGAGAGGACAGGTTGTGATTTTACAAGACAAATCTGAAATGTTGTAAACCGAGACTAACACACACAACACACACACACACATCCTTGTGTTTATTAGTTTGTGGGGCGGCCATGAATGGGACATCACCCGTTGGATCATCCCTTTCCCAATGTCGTACGCTTCTTCAAAACAAATCAGGCAGGATCTGAACCAGTTTAGAAACATATCTCACATGACATGCTAAAAAACTAAAAGTTAAAACTTTTCAAAGATTCAAAACAGATTCAATGGGAATTCTGCAGAAAACAAAACCACAAACTGAGAGAGAATACTCTGTACACAGCCAGTGGCTGACATCAATAGCTACCTTGTCCTTAAGACTGGGAGGTCAACAGCGAAGGACAGCCCACACTTGGCTAATGAATGTTTCAGAAAAAGATGTCAACCTAAGATCGGTGTACCAAACAAATAACATACCTGGCAAAAACTCAGCTGATTAGCAACCACAGATGCAATGGTTAAGATCAACATCCAAGTCACATCTACTAGACTACAGTCACATCCAATAAGCACTGGAAGTTGGGTTGTTTATTCAGCAGTTTGGAATTTTGGCTTCAGTTGTGCCCAATTGCAACTGGTGCTTTACTTTGTGATACCAAATGTATTTTTCGATGTTCATTGTTTAGCCCTAAATCTCAAAACTCAAACTTCTAGATAAGCTAAAACACCACCTTGACATATGTCAGAAAAGATGATGAACTGAACAAATTCCGCCACTAAGCCCTCCAAAGGCTAAAGACACCAGTCAGCTATTCGAGGAAGACATCAACAAGTGTTTTTTAAAACGTTTCACAATGCAACTTGAGTAAATGTAGTTCAAGGCAATATATCACAACCAGTCAATCCAAGAGGAAGTAAACAAACTAAAAGTAATGAATACACAGAAGAAACACAGCGCATCCCAAAAACCTCACTAAAAACAGCCAACATCAGCCCTAAACAATATTCACCCCTGGTTTATCTGCTTCTAACCTGCCCCTGAAGCTGTGTACCCACCACAGAGCGTAGGTTGTAATCCTTGACGAGCTTCAGTGAGTTCTGGTAGCAGGAAGTCAGGTCCTCTGTCTCGGTGTCGCCCACATGACCTCTGGCCACGGGTCCCACGGTGTGGATCACGTCTGGGGCAAAAAACAAGCACAACAAATTAAGAGACACATCTGTGTGGATTTTCCGCACCAAACGTTGGGGACAAAATGTGTTCCTTTTCCACAGTGACATATGTCATGTTATATAGCATTACGCAGATGTATTCCTTTTACATTTTGTTTTACTGGCCGAATAAAATTGGTAAATAAATCAATATTACTCATCTGGTACAGAGAGACTACAGGGTAGGGATAAGAATTGTATATATTTGCTGGTAACAGAAGTCTTTCAAGTCAAACGAAAGACAATATACTGACCCCGACCTGACCTATTCCCCTTCGCCTCAGGACAGAACGTCCACCCGTCTCTAGACAGACAGCACACCACTCTCTCTAAATGGAGTCCGCACGTCACTAGACAGACAGCACACCACTTTCTCTAAATGGAATCCACCAATCTCTCTAGACAGTCACTGAATATTTCAGTTCGCCTCAGATCCACTGCATCAGTACAGTAGAATTGTTTTACTAGAGTCTAGTACATGTTCACACCTGGCACCATACTGTAGAATAGTCTTTATATCATGTTCCCACCAAATACCGTACAGGCACAAATTGACTAGAAGCGGCTAAATGTTTCCCCCCTGCAATCAGAGAGGCGTCCCGCCGCTGCGAAATTGTGTTGCGCCGCCATAAAATATATTTTTACGAAATACGATTTGTTTTCATGAAGCTGAAAGCTGTTTTCCATCACACGAAGTTTACTATCGCTCGAGTATCACCACGCAGCCAAAACGCCCTGGAGTACCAAGCTAGCTAGTGAGGTCAGAGAAACGTGGAAGTGTTTGCTAACAGTAGGCGGCTGTCACGTTGATGTAGCTGGGTAACTGTCACAACTCGATAGCTGCAATCCGCTGCAATGCATTAGAGTCCTGCAAGCAACACTGGTGATTCGGTAGCAGCAATAAGACCTCGGGTTTTTGTAGTTCGGGTCCAAAATAAAGATATGCGGTGAACGGAAATATTCATTCGGATGCATCAAAACGTAGTCGTTTTAGAGAATGGTTAATTTAATGAGGAATGATGTGAATACAGTCAGATAATGTTAAAAAAATACTTTTGACCAGCAAGAGACGTTGTTGTAAATGTAGGATTTGTAGGCACTCAACCCCCCCCCCCCCCAACAATTGGAAGAATAGTGTTGAAACAATTGGGAAAAGTTAAACAAAGAATAGTTTAACTAGTTAATGTGATGTTGGAAATGCAATGAACTATGCAGAATTGACCACACTCCATTCCTTATTGAACATATTCCACATGATTAGATCTGAAGGGTCTTTAGAAAAAATCAGCTTTTCACCAAAATACAGGACTGGACTCCATGTCCCCACAATGGCACAATGAGGTTTTGAACGAGTGTCAAAAAACGACTGTGTCCTAAATTACTCCCTACTTTCCTACAGGCGTTCGACGATATGTTTCACTGCGCAGGTGGCCATTTGGGAAGCAGGGATTTATTCATTTAATAAAATAGCAGCGGGCACAGATAGAGAAACAATTACAGGATGATTTTACACTATCTATTGAAATATTAATATATCTGCATTTCGTTTCCCCGGCACCCATGACCTGTGCATAGCAATGTCTGTGGCTGTCAATCAGAATCCCACTGCCATGCTCCACAACGTGGCCAGACTGCAGAAATGTAACACGCCTGTGCAAAGACTCTCTCACACACACGCGTACAGGCACGCTGCATTCCGTAATCGAATCATATGGCTGATGACAGGAAAATAGGAGTGCGTCGATCTGACAGGTAAATGATGCGGCGTGGTTCTGGTGAATAGCGGCCCAGAAGCGGGTCGGACATAACAAGCAATTCCGTTTATGCTGCAGACGAAGAACGAGACTCACTACGGCGCTGTCGGGTCTTTTTAGCTCCTCGTGTAACAGTTTAACCGTCGATTAACGCTCCACCTGTATTGAAAACAGATGCACGAATATAAGTAAGGAGTGCGATAGGGCAGGGGAAAAGAAAGAGGTTAAACAAAGAGCGCAATTAATTAGATTTCAACCAAAATTATTGCAAAATGTTGCAATTTAATTCTACCTGTGAAAAAGTCGGTCTGACGGCTAACGAGGAATGATAATGAGGAAAGCGGCATTCGTCTCTCATTTAGCATACACATTAAAGAATGCTGCTGTCCAATGCATCATGCAGTGATTTGGCCAGCACATTGTGCCTGGATTCAGAAAAACAACACAAAGAATGTTTCTGAAAATGACACAATAGTTATTATAATTCATAGTCGGTCCCAAATCACACACATTCCACACTAGTGCCCCTCCGTTCAAAGGGGACAGGGTCAAAAGTAGTGCACTAAATAGTGAACTGTTTAGGACTGTGTTAATGAATAGAATACATCAGTCATTGTAATTCATTGAACAGCGTTACTTGGTTTAAGATACATAAATCACACTTTATAGGCGATTAAAGAGTTACAAACCATGACTCATTAATTTACGATTTCACACATCAAACACACATTTCTGAAATATTAAACGCAGTTAAAGATGTTTACTCGGAATAATTGTGTGTGTGTGTGTTTGTGCTTAAGAAGACAAACATGGAAATTACATACATTGTAGATGCAGTTTATACAAAGTATAACACAAACAATAAATACTGACGCAAAAATAACAAAAATGTGAAGAAAAATATACAACTTAGTGTTCTGTATTAATGGTTCAATGTAGGTGTATTAGTATCTGTTCATTTATAAACATTTAACTTTTTAGCCAAATACTCGCTGTCTCAGACGCATAGGATTCTCAGTATCGATGTTCGCCCGTGTTTATACTGTATAACCGCTGTAGGAGTCAGTCCTCTTATGCAATGTACATTGGCTATGGGTGAGGAAACTCCCGTGCCAGGCCAGTCACCTGGTCACCATCTGGTTCGGCTGCTATGCCAACATTGTGTACTACCCATAACAATTTGCCACGTCAAGGAGATGAGAGGAAAAAAAACACTCGGGCCCTTCTGGTTGTGCTATTAAATGGGGTCTGTGGATATATTAAGAACGGCCTGAAAGGGTGACGCTTTGACAGGCATCGGTCCAACATCCGGGGTAGAGCGGCCAGAAAGCGCCGATCTATGACATTCATCATTCAAACATCGTCATCGGCTGAGGGTAAAATACGATCAAGTGCCTTCTTTTCCATACTACATTGGGCCGATTTATCAAGTTTTCGCTGGGCCGCTATCGGTAAGACGTTTTTGTGCTATCTGGGAAGATAACGTAGAATACCCTCCGTACAGACCCCGGGAATCTGAAACAGTTTTTATGGATACAGCCATCTTCAACTTCAGCTCCCGTTACTCCCTCTAAAACACAGGTGTCAAACCGGATCCACGGAGGGCCGAGTGTCTGCAGGTTTTCGCTGTCACCTTGTACTTGATTGATTAATTAGGTCACTAATTGGTTAGGTCTACCCTCACCTGGTTGTTTAGGTCTGAACTGGGAACCAATTTACAGGAAAAAACTAAAACCTGCAGACACACGGCCCTCCGTGGAACCGGTTTGACAC
>JACXGK010011254.1:0-16487 GCA_016801125.1 Novumbra hubbsi
CACACCTCCACACACTCAGACCCACATACACACACCACCACACACTCAGACCCACACACACACCTCCACACACTCAGACCCACACACACACACACCTCCACACACTCAGACCCACACACACAGACCCACACACAAACCTCCACATATTCAGATCCAGGCTACCTGACCCCCTCAGTCCTCTTCAGGGGGACTCCTAAAGGACACCCTGTTCCCTAGGCAGGGCTGATAACACCCTATAGGTCTTTGGTGACAAGTAGGGCACTACACAAGGATCTAGGGGCCATTGAAGACAGCCTCGTTAGTTAATCTAAAATCAATGATGTGAAGGGCACTGGGAGGAAGAGAGGAGAGGGGGGAGAGGAGAGGGGGAGAGAGGAGCAGGGGAGAGTGGAAAGGGGGAGAGAGGAGAAGGGGGAGAGGAGAGGGGAGACAGGAGAGGGGAACGGGGAAGACAGGGAGACCCAGAGATAAAGAGAGAGAGAGAAACAAAAAGCCACAGCCTTTTCCTAACCTTGTTGTCTGTATCTGGAGTCCGTACTACCCAGACTGACAGACAGACAGGCAGACAGGCAGACAGGCAGACAGATTCTGAACAAAACTGTGAGACACAGGACCAGGCAAAAAGTTAACAAGACAGACAGATTGACTGGTAGACCTTGTATTGATATAATCTGTCTTGCAGTCCATACTGTCCTTTTAAAAAAAAGAACACCCCCTTATATATGCCCCACCCTCATGTCAGCTCCACCCCGTATATGCCCCACCCTCATGTCAGCTCCCCCCCCATATATGCCCCACCCTCATGTCAGCTCCACCCCCATATTTGCCCCACCCTCATGTCAGCTCCACCCCCATATATGCCCCACCCTCATGTGGTACTGTGGACTGTATGTATAGACCCTGTGGAACTGTGGACTGTATGTATAGACCTGTGGTACTGTGGACTGTATGTATAGACCCCGTGGTACTGTGGACTGTATGTATAGACCCTGTGGTACTGTGGACTGTATGTATAGACCCTGTGGTACTGTGGACTGTGTGTAAAGACCCTGTGGTACTGTGGACTGTATGTATAGACCCTGTGGTACTGTGGACTGTATACTCGCTCATTGGCTGCTTCTCACTGTGTGTATCATCTTATTCCACATTAGTGCACTACAGAGGGGTAGAACGACATTTGGGACCACCACTATGTTACTTCACATCGGTCCTGGTTAGGACATGTAGTCAAGAACTATCTGTAGTGCCTGTTACAACATTGCCAGGACAGGCATGAAGTAACTGACACCACAAACAGTTACAGAGTACATTCATTTATTTCCTGAAACTGTAGTATAATGTATATAAACTGTCTAGTATAATGAATATTCTCTGAAACTGTCAATAGTGTCTGTTACTTTTTTCTTCTGGCTAGTATAATGAATATTCTCTGAAACGGTCAGTAGTGTCTGTTACTTCTTCCTTCTGGCTAGTATAATGAATATTCTCTGAAACTGTCAGTAGTGTTTGTTACTTCTTTCTTCTAGCTAGTATAATGAATATTCTTTGAAAATGTCAGTAGTGTTTGTTACTTCTTCTTTCTAGCTAGTATAATGAATATTCTTTGAAACTGTCAGTAGTGTTTGTTACTTCTTCTTTCTAGCTAGTATAATGAATATTCTTTGAAACTGTCAGTAGTGTTTGTTACTTCTTCTTTCTGGCTAGTATAATGAATATTCTCTGAAACTGTCATGACCACTGTCATGAAAGACCAACTCCACCCTGTACCAACACAAGAATTACAAGTGAAGCTGTGAACAAACGGACCAAAGCATTACAAATAATCCAAGACCAGCTGGAGGGCTGGGTTTGATGAAAGCTGCTGTGTGTGAGCACGCAATGGTTTTGTGTGAGGGTGTGTGTTGTTATAGACTGTGTTGCTCCTGTTACACTATTCACATAAATGTAATCTATGTGTGTGTGTTGTAATAGACTGTTTTAGGCTTAGACCCCTGTTACACTATTCTTATAAATGTAATCTATGTGTGTGTGTTGTAATAGACTGTTTTAGGCTTAGACCCCTGTTACACTATTCTTATAAATGTAATCTATGTGTGTGTGTTGTAATAGACTGTTTTAGGCTTAGACCCCTGTTACATCAGTCTTATAGATGTAATCTATGTGGTCTAGCGGTCTTGGCTGCTACCTCCGGTGCACAGATACCACTGCTGCATGGGCTCGATTCCGGCCCGCTGCACTATCAGCACACTCTCTCTGTCTTTCCCGCTGTCTCTCCTCTATCTACAAAAACAATAAAGTGCACAAAAAAAATATAACTGGAATCTATTAGTTGATACATCTTAAAAAAGTGCTTTCAAGCCTGAATCCAAGGCTATGACTACTCAGCACATCTTACTGCTAGAATTGTCACGGTTCTTACTGCTAGAATTCTCTTGCTTCGCTTACCTCACATCACTATAACCTCCGACCTGGGAATGTAGAGCGGCAGCTAATCTATGTTACCATGTCACCCTCTTTTATAGTCAGTACATCTGAACAGGATGGTGCTGAGAACATGGGAGCTGGGGTTTCGCTTGGGACGTGTATTGGATTGACTGCTTCCCAACACCAGTATGATGCAGATGGTATATAACTCAGTGGAGTCCCCTCAGCCTAGTTCATTGAAGCTAGCTTCCAACTTGGCAACTTATTTACTATTTGGCCTGGTCAAAAGCAGTGAACTACGAGGGAAGTAGGGTATATCATTTGTGAGGCACACGTGGCCCTTTACTATATGTCCTGGTCACAAATAGTGAACTACGAGGGAAGTAGGGTATATCATTTGTGAGGCATGCGTGGCCCTTTACTATATGTCCTGGTCACAATTAGTGAACTACGAGGGAAGTAGGGTATATCATTTGTGAGGCATGCGTGGCCCTTTACTATATGTCCTGGTCACAAATAGTGAACTACGAGGGAAGTAGGGTATATCATTTGTGAGGCATGTGTAGGTCCTTTACTATTTGTCCTGGTCACAATGTTGGACAGTGTTGTCCAACACACACAAGACATTGTGTACATATAAAATATGTTTTGCACGCAGTAAATACTAGCCCCAAACCCCAACATGTATGACCCTAACTCTAACCCTAACCTAACCCAAACCTTAACTTATTATACAACCTGTCTGTCCCAGGGCTAACTACTAGCACCAATTGTCTGTCCCAGGATTAACTAAAATCAACCAAATCTATTGAAGATTTTTGAATGTCTGATGAACAAAGAGACACAGTCCCCTCTTCTCGAAACTCAAGACTCCAGTTACATGGTTCTACTTCAGTAACATTAAAGGTCCAAAATCACATCATGACTGCCACAGATTATTTTAAGTTCTATGCTGCAAATAACTGAAATTAAGTACATAACCTCTCAAGCGTTTTATCATAACAGAACAAAAATGGGATGAAACTTCGGTGAGCTGTGATCCTCAGGTCTCCCCACACACAGTGGGGTTCAAGTCTTGGCTTTGGCTAGGCCACTCAGATATCCACAGACTTGTTTATGAAGCGACACTACCTCAGGTCATTGTCATGCTGAAAGATGAATCATTGCTGCAGTCTGAGGTCATGTGCGCTTTAGTTGTCTTCAAAGATGTCTTGCTGTGTTTTTTTATTTTATTTCGCTGTGTTCATCCCTCCCTCAATCCTGACCAGTCTCCCATTCCCTGATGCTGAGAAGCCTCCCCATAACATGATGCTCCTACCACCATGGTTACCATAGGGATGTTATTAGCCAGTTGATAAGCAGTACCTTGTTTTTACCATATGTATAATCTAGTATTCAGGCCAAATAGTTCGTTTTTGGTCTCATCAAGCCGGATAATCTTTTGCTCTCAGTCCTTCAGGCGTCTTTTCATATGTCTTTACTTACCTCCTTACTCAGGAGGGGCATCTTTTCAGCCACTCTACCATTTTCTCAGCAGAAAATCTTCAAAGCTCTGTCTGCGTGGACACTGGGTTTTTCGTCACCTCCCTGACCAATGCTCTTTCTTCTCAGTTAGTTTGGCAGGACGCCCAGCTCTAGGGAGTCTGGATGGACTCCAAACTCACTGTTTCATCATTCCGGCTGGGTGTTTTGTAAAAGCCCTTCGTGACAACTGCTGATGTAAAAAGGGCTTTAAAATTAATTTGAATGATTGATTGACTTTGCTTCTGGGAACTTTCAATGCATTAGCATTTTATTATAACCAACCCTAGACAAAATGTGCCTAAACAAATGTTCTATGTTCTTCTGAAAGTTCCTTGGACTTCCTGGCTTGGTTTTGGTTTTTCTGGAACCGTATGTAGACAGGTGTGTGCCTCCAATCAATGTAAAGGACTGCTTTCCGGTTGTAATTCTGAGATATTGTATGGAAATTGATGGTAAACCAACAACGTGCTGTAAGACAACTATACTGTGTGACAACCAAACACAATACTGTAACAATTTCTGTCTGGTCATGAGAGCAATGCAATAAGGACCAATGAAGTAGTGCCTTGAGAATCAGGCATCACAGGAATTTGGGAGAAAAATGGATGAAAAAGTAAAAAGTAAAATCAAAGGTCTATCGGGGTTAGAGGGCTGGGGATTTGGCCTACATACCATGGCTGTCCTCAGACTGGTTGAAGCCACACAGCTGACAGATGGATCTGACCCATTTGTTCATCTCCTCCTCTGTCTCAGCCACCAAGTAGAAGGTGCGCTCCGATGTCTTGATGTCAAACACAAAGCTCCCTTGAAACTCCTTCCTCTTGAAGGTCAGGCCAGCGTCCACCTGCTCACAGCAGTGCAGGTCGATGACCCTGAGGGGCTTCTTGGAGCGGTCATTCTTATAGTACTCCAGGACATCCGGGTCCCCAGACATACGGCCACTACGCAGGATGAACCAGCGCTTCTTCCACGCCTGGAAAGAAAACATGGCAAGTGAGACCCCAACATTAACCACATATGAACCAAACATGCCCCAAAAATACACCAGTACACCATCAGCTTCAATGATGACTTGTCAATATTGTTTGTTCTCTTAAATAAAATACCACAACGTTTTTCCTCAATAGCCGGGACTGCTTTTAGAAACGTCCGTTCCAGCATACGTTAACATACCTCATTATCAACCTACTGCAAACCTCATTAACATATAACGTCTGTTCCAGCATACGTTAACATACCTCATTATCAACCTACTGCAAACCCCATTAACATATAACGTCCCTTCCAGCATACGTTAACATACCTCATTATCAACCTACTGCAAACCCTATTAACATATACAGTTTAGTGCAACAGGTGTGCTATAAGCATTCACTCTCACTGAGGCAAACAGGTAGAATGGTTAGCATACTGTAGGTAGCCACTGTAAGCAATAACTGTTTGCAGTGAAAAAAAACTAAAAAAAACGTTGCTCAATCAAAAAAAGAAAAATCCCCTAAATAGCTCCAGGGACATTGTGCGTAATGGGTTGATTCCCTGACAACTATCTCAAACTCTCAGGCAATTCACACCTACAAATAATGCCCCAGCAATATGTGTGAAATGCAATATATTTATGCAGGACTTTTTTGTCACATTTTATGCTTAACATAACATAACATAACATGTTTAATGTAATTGTCTTGCTGTTACCTAAATCATAATGAGCTTGGTGATTTAAGTGACATTTATGTTACAATATAAACCAATACAACCCATTCAACCAAAATCAGTCAACAAAAAAATATGTAGATGTGTTATAAATGTCAATAAACTCGACTTGACGTGATTGTTGAGAAAGTCTTAAATTATATTTACAGATGACAGTCTGTCTAGAATCTTTGTCAAATCTACCAACGTGTCTTTAAAACATACATACATTATTAGCATAATCGGTGGGTTAGGGTTAGGGGTTAGGGTTAGGGGTAGGGGTTAGGGGTAGGGTTAGGGGTAGGAGTAGGGGTAGGGGTTAGAAAGATGTCTGCACTACCTGCTGTGGTACATTTGGCAACAGTTCTAAAGAAATGTAACACAGGCCAGGGTAGTGATTCTTCACTGCTCACTTTGATACCCTGATACTATTTACCAATGGCCTATTTTGAATATCCTGGTCATCACTGATTCGTATTATGAAGAATGTATTATGTCCTATAATGTACTATGTAATTGATGGCGTGTTTGTATGTTTGTGTACGACACGGTAAGTCAGCTGGCTTGAATTACAATTAACTTCAATGAAACACAAAGACTAGGTTCTGAACTGGCTGGGCGTGGGTGAATGTACATATTTGCGTATGTGTCTGTGTGTGGCTGTTTGTTTATGTTTTGTATTGGATGTGTGTGTGGGCCTGAGTGTGAGTCGTGTGTCTATGTTTGTTGTGGATGCATGTGTCATGAGTGTGTGTGTTTGGCTGTGCGTCTATTTTGTTGTTGATGTGTGTGTCGTGCGTGTAGTTGGGGAGGCTTCTTCAGGCAGGTGTCTTTTAACGTACTTCCTGCTAACAGCCCCTGAGAGACACACACACACAAGACAGGTGTGTTTTGGCAAATCGTGTTCTTGTCTCTCCCTGTCAGCAGTAGGGCTCAACCATACAACTTCTTTCACGGAGGCCAGGTGGCACATCGTACCTGGTGTCTGAAGGTCCGTTTGACTGTGTAGCAGCAGATCTTTTATTCTTAAAACCTTTCTCTTTTCAAAGTGGAACAATGTGTGATTTTCTTTCAACTTACCACAGCATCCTCTATCTAGACATTGACTGACAACCGGACTGCCAAATGAGAGGCCAGCCAAAGGTATGTCCCATGCTTTGCCCATGAGGGAGTTTCCTCCCGAGGAGTGTCAACAAAAACAAAGAGTTCTTTAAACAAATGTTCTGACCACCTGGAGCCTGTAGTAAGAGACACACAATGGCTTCATAAATCAGCCTCATGTTAATCTGAATGGATGCTAGTACAACGAGCCCTACTACAGGACAAGAAGATCCATTAGGAAGCTACTTGCTAATAAAACATCCTCTTTAAATCACTGAAATCATGTTTGTTACTGTTTTTCAGAGATGTTTACTTTTCACCATTTTCACCAGTTTGATCCATTTAGATGTTTACTACCAAACATATTTCAAATGGGCCAAGTCTGTATTTGGTATGCATTTTGTTAACATACGTTTTGTTAGGGTGAATGTCAATGTAATTTAGCAACACAGACTGACCTGGAGTCAGCTGTACCGACAGATATAACATTTATAATGTAATCTAGCAACACAGACTGACCTGGAGTCAGCTGTACCGACAGATATAACATTTATAATGTAATCTAGCAACACAGACTGACCTGGAGTCAGCTGTACCGACAGATATAACATTTATAATGTAATCTAGCAACACAGACTGACCTGGAGTCAGCTGTACCGACAGATATAACATATATAATCTAATCTAGCAACACAGACTGACCTGGAGTCAGCTGTATTGATTGTTTGTATAAAACAACGCAACAGTTATCCTTATGTTCAACTACCTGTCTGTCTGACTGACTGTCTGCCTGTCTGATAGTCTGTCTGTCTGTCTGTCTGACTGTCTGTCTGAAGGGCCTCTGTCTTGTGGCTGCAGACAACAGCAGAGTGTGTGTGTGTGTGTGCTTGGTTGTGTGATGGAACAGGGGTTCTTCCGCAAACGCTCACATCCAGACTGTTGCTGACACAATGCATCCTGCTACAGACCCTTCAACACACACACACACATCCTGGATCCTGCTACATACCCTTCAACACACACACACACACACCCTGGATCCTACTATAGACCCTTCAACACACACACACACGCACACCCTGGATCCAGCAAGCCCCTCTCCCTCCATCAACACACACTCCTCCTCGGCTGGGCCAAAGAATCAAGGTCACTATTTCCATATGCACCCCCCTTCCAACACACACACACACACAGAGGAAGCGGGAAATGGAGGGTGCTGCTTCTGTGTTTTTCTAATGGCTGTTGTCTTTTTCCTCTGATCTATCTAGTTCTGCCTGGAGAACATTGTCCTGCCTGTCTGTATATCTTCCTGTCGGTTGGCCTGTCTGTATATCTTCCTGTCGGTTGGTCTGTCTGTATATCTTCCTGTCGGTTGGCCTGTCTGTATATCTTCCTGTCTGTTGGTCTGTCTGTATATCTTCCTGTCTGTTGGTCTGTCTGTATATCTTACAGTCTGTTTCTGTGTCTGCTTGCCTGTCTGTCTGTTTATGTGGGTGGGGCCCAGATTAACAAACAACCAGAAAATAAACCCTCCAGTTGGAAACACAAGACCAGAAGGAAACAGGATGCGTCAATGGTGTGGGTAAGGTGCATCACAATGGTATGTCCCATCCAGTCTACAAGGTCAATGGTTTGGGTACGGTGCATCACAATGGTATGTCCCATCCAGTCTACAAGGTCAATGGTGTGGGTAAGGTGCATCACAATGGTATGTCCCATCCAGTCTACAAGGTCAATGGTGTGGGTAAGGTGCATCACAATGGTATGTCCCATCCAGTCTACAAGGTCAATGGTGTGGGTAAGGTGCATCACAATGGTATGTCCCATCCAGTCTACAAGGTCAAATGTAATAACACATGTTAACATACCAGCAGTAGCCTAGCAGTTTGTCTCCATCTTTTCATAATGGAGTGCTCTACACATCACATAGTGACGCTGTAGTATTCAGCCTGGTACGGTTCTGGGTCTGTTTAATAATTGTTTTAGTACTGGTTCTGGTTGAGTGTATACCGGACATCAATACCTTCACAGGTTGGATGTAAACCTAGTAGCAGAACTGGTTCTGGGTGGGTGTAAACAGAGTAGTATTAGTGGTGGTTCTGGGTGGGTGTAAACAGAGTAGTAGTGGTGGTTCTGGGTGGATGTAACCAAAGTAGTAATAGCAGTTCTGGGTGGGTGTAACCAAAGTAGTGATAGCAGTTCTGGGTGGGTGTAAACAGAGTAGTAGTGGTTCTGGGTGGGTGTAAACAGAGTAGTAGTAGGGGTGGTTCTGGGTGGGTGTAACCAAAGTAGTAATAGCAGTTCTGGGTGGATGTAACCAAAGTAGTGATAGCAGTTCTGGGTGGATGTAACTAAAGTAGTAATAGCAGTTCTGGGTCGGTGTAAACAGAGTAGTAGTGGTTCTGGGTGGGTGTAAACAGAGTAGTAGTAGTAGTGGTTCTGGGTGGGTGTAAACAGAGTAGTAGTGGTGGTTCTGGGTGGGTGTAAACAGAGTAGTAGTGGTTCTGGGTGGGTGTAAACAGAGTAGTAGTGGTGGTTCTGGGTGGGTGTAAACAGAGTAGTAGTGGTTCTGGGTGGGTGTAAACAGAGTAGTAGTGGTTCTGGGTGGGTGTAAACAGTGTAGAAGTAACGGTTCCGGGGGGGTGTAAACAGACTAGTAGTAGTGGTTCTGGGTGGGTGTAAACTGTGTAGAAGTAACGGTTCTGGGTGGGTGTAAACAGAGTAGTAGTAGTGGTTCTGGGTGGGTGTAAACAATGTAGAAGTAACGGTTCTGGGTGGGTGTAACCGGAGATGAAGAAGTGACGTCATACTGCTGTCTACAACACATCCGTATATCCTTGTTTGTGGATGATGGGTGTGGTTGGATAAGTCAGGACAGGAGTGATATAACATAGGAACAGGCACCCACCCACACAAACAGACAAACGTCACACGGCACACATCAATGAGGTATGGTTGAGACAGCAGTATTAACGTAGATCCCACTGACAGTTCTGTGTAATTGCTCTACACCCATTAGTCAATGCTCCAAGGCACAAATAGAGTTGCAAAATGTCCCCAGAAAATCCTTGGTTTGCATGAAATTCTAGTCAGATTTTTCTGGATTTTTTAATTATCAAAGACTGACTCTGGGAATATTAAAACGATGCTTTCTGTCAAATCTTTTCATTCTCGAAAAGTTAAACGTAGACACGGATCTAGGATCAGCTGAACTGCCAAACCTGAACATTATAAATAGCTAGGTTCCGTTAAACCTCTGACAAACCTGAAACGCAACCATTATAAATAGCTAGGATCAGTTAATCTCTGACAAACCTAAAACGCAACCATTATATATAGCTAGGATCAGTTAAACCTCTGACAAACCTGAAACGCAACCATTATATACAGCTAGGATCAGTTAAACTTGACAAACGTGAACAGATCATCATTACATTTGACAATTATAAAAGGTTCCCATTCTTCCTAATTCTTTTAATGTTTTTTTATTTCTCTTTTTATTTATCTTTTAATGTCTTGTCTTGTAAAGCACATTGAATTTCATCAATGTATGAATTGTGCTATATAAATAAACTTGATTGATTGATTGATTATGGACTTTTTAGTGAAAAAAACCCTTAATGAAATACATTTTAAATGAATGCTGGAACACCATACTTTGAAGAGCCACAGTGGACCTCGTGGTTCCCCAGGCAACAAAAAGTAACAGTGTGACATTTGCTGACTTCTGTAATTGGAAAAACTATAGTTTCTGCACAGTGCAGGTGTTTGTTATTGATTAGGCTAAAGCCTTTAACTTTGTCCACCAATTCTTTGTAATTAATTGACTCTGCAACCTACTCAGAGGACAGTCTGCCAGAATGGGTTTCTGCAGTAAGGCCTCCTTCACCCACACTGACAAGTATAGGTGTATAAATGACAGTCCTGCGGATCTGTGACTGTAGTGAACAGTAGTAGTGCACAGGCTTGCTGCTAAAATGCTCTTAAACAAATTAGAAGTTATTTACCAAACGGCCGTATCTTTGGTCACCAGCGCTTCCTTCAACACAAATCCCTTTGACCTCTACACATTGACTGCCTTCAACACTAATCACTATGCCCTTCACTCTGTGAATTCCTTCAACACTAATCACTATGCCCTTCACTCTGTGAATTCCTTCAACACTAATCACTATGCCCTTCACTCTGAGAATTCCTTCAACACTAATCACTATGCCCTTCACTCTGTGAATTCCTTCAACACTAATCACTATGCCCTTCACTCTGTGAATTCCTTCAACACTAATCACTATGCCCTTCACTCTGTGAATTCCTTCAACACTAATCACTATGCCCACGATCCCTCCCACCCTGGACACAAACTGTTTCAGCCACTCCCATCCGGCAGGAGACTACGGTCCATAGGGACTAATACCTCACGCCACAAGAACAGTTTCTACGCATCAGCAGCTGGCCTCATCAACAAGGCCCCCAACAATGTCCCCCAGCACTGCTTCATCAGTCTCTATTCAGCCTGTTCTACTGTCCCCCAGCGCTGCTTCATCAGTCTCTATTCAGCCTGTTCTACTGTCGCCCAGCGCTGCTTCATCAGTCTCTATTCAGCCTGTTCTACTGTCGCCCAGCACTGCTTCATCATTCTCTATTCAGCCTGTTCTACTGTCCCCCAGCACTGCTTCATCAGTCTCTATTTAGCCTGTTCTACTGTCCCCCAGCCCTGCTTCATCAGTCTCTATTCAGCCTATTTTACTGTTGCCCAGCCCGGCTTCATCAGTCTCTATTCAGCCTGTTCTACTGTTGCCCAGCACTGCTTCATCAGTCTCTATTCAGCCTGTTGTACTGTCGCCCAGCGCTGCTTCATCAGTCTCTATTCAGCCTGTTCTACTGTTGCCCAGCACTGCTTCATCAGTCTCTATTCAGCCTGTTGTACTGTCGCCCAGCGCTGCTTCATCAGTCTCTATTCAGCCTGTTCTACTGTCGCTCAGCGCTGCTTCATCAGTCTCTATTCAGCCTGTTCTACTGTTGCCCAGCGCTGCTTCATCAGTCTCTATTCAGCCTGTTCTACTGTCCCCCAGCACTGCTTCATCAGTCTCTATTCAGCCTGTTCTACTGTCCCCCAGCACTGCTTCATCAGTCTCTATTCAGCCTGTTCTACTGTCCCCCAGCACTGCTTCATCAGTCTCTATTCAGCCTGTTCTACTTTCCCCCAGCACTGCTTCATCAGTCTCTATTCAGCCTGTAAAAGAGATGGATGAAGTAGCCCGAAGGGATGACGTGGCATCAGACAGACATAGGATGATGCTATGGGCAACTACAGCTCAGGATGATTTAGTAATTGTTGCTAAGAGAAAAACGTCAACTCTTGAGAATGAAAAAAAAATAGTTTCTATTTATTTCAAAATGCCTTTATTCTGGCAGTTGCCATGGCGTCTTAATGGCAGACTAGGCGAATTGCTGCCTCTTTTTAAAAGCTTTTTATTGATTTATGTATTTTTTCATGTGCATTTTTCTTGAATAACTTTTTGTTTTTCAGTTGCTAATCAAATGCTGATCAGTTATATATAAATGTTCTTTCAACCACAAGGAGGACGGGGTGTGAGTGGAAAATGGGTCAGCAGCTTTGGCGAGGTCGTGGTGAGATGGCAGAGATGGCAGAGATGACAGGGTGTTGGTGAGACCAGGAGCTGGGTGAGCTGTGCTGCCTGCCCCCGGAGGACCTGTTCGACCAACCAAGATTGAGACAGAGATAGACGGAACCAGACAGAGATAGACGGAACCAGACAGAGATAGACGGAACCAGACAGAGACAAAACTATACGAACAGCGAGACAGATAGCAAGATTCACAGAAAAAAAATAAAGAAACACTTTACACACTGACCACTTCCAATCTTGACTATAAAAAGAAAGTTTTGACAGCTCTTGTAAAATAAAATAGAAGGAAAACTAGTAGTTTTTGCCAAATGCTTTGGCCGCTTCTTCTGTTGATGAAGTGGATATGTTTTCTTCTATTTTTAGACACAGAGAGGAAAAACAATATTGTGATAGAGGCAAACAAAAAAGCGAGACAAAAGCCTATTACGCCTAAAGACAAAGTAAATGCTGCTCCTTCTCATCTAGTGGGTTAGGGTAGGGGAGGGGGGGTAGGGGAGGGCGGGGTAGGGGAGGGCGGGGTAGGGGAGGGTGGGGTAGGGTGGGGATGGGGGTTGTCAATGTCAATAGATAATGATTAGAGCGGGGGAGGGGGTTCTTTAGCTTCCAGTTTCAGTCAATAAGCACCAGCTGATGTAAGATCACGTGGGCCAGTCAGATCTGGCTGTGCACCATGAAAACACAGCAGAGTCAAAAGCTATCTGATGCTAATCAATACCATGTCACATCACTGCAGCCCACATTCCAGGAACACACACAGGAACAGATGCTGGGATGACTGAACCAACACGCCGCCTGGGAGACACACTTACCCCGCGGAAAAACACAACTGACACCATGTAACCCAGGGCCGTGGAAAAACACCACTGACACCATGTAACCACTGGGCCAGGGAAAAACACCACTGACCCCATGGAATCACTGGGCCTGGGAAAAACACCACTGACCCCATGGAATCACTGGGCCTGGGAAAACACCACTGACACCATGTAACCACTGGGCCTGGGAAAAACACCACTGACCCCATGGAATCACTGGGCCTGGGAAAAACACCACTGACACCATGTAACCACTGGGCCTGGGGAAAACACCACTGACACCATGTAACAACTGGGCCAGGGAAAAACACCACTGACACCATGTAACCTCTGGGCCTGGGGAAAACACCACTGACCCCATGGAATCACTGGGCCTGGGAAAAACACCACTGACACCATGTAACCACTGGGCCTGGGAAAACACCACTGACACCATGTAACCACTGGGCCAGGGAAAAACACCACTGACACCATGTAACCACTGGGCCTGGGAAAACACCACTGACACCATGTAACCACTGGGCCAGGGAAAAACACCACTGACACCATGAAACCCCAGGGCCGTGGAAAAACACCACTGACACCATGTAACCACTGGGCCTGGGGAAAACACCACTGACACCATGTAACAACTGGGCCAGGGAAAAACACCACTGACACCATGTAACCACTGGGCCTGGGAAAACACCACTGACACCATGTAACCACTGGGCCAGGGAAAAACACCACTGACACCATGAAACCCCAGGGCCGTGGAAAAACACCACTGACACCACGTAACCACTGGGCCAGGGAAAAACACCACTGACACCATGTAACCCCAGGGATATGAAAGCCAAAGAAACATTTTCATACTGGATTGACAAAAATTTTGAAAGATGAGTTGAGTCATACAACATTTGATATATCTAAAGGGACAGGAAATGATCAACGGTTGAATTACACAGAAACATTCAAAACCTCCTTATTGTGTTAAAGTGTACTGTAGCGTACCTTTATATCCAATACCTCTGAAGTGGTCTTAACGGGTCCTCTACTGCAGGGGTTGACAACTCTCACCCTATAAGGTCCAGAGCAGCTGGGTCTTTATTTTACATCATTATAATTCTCATAAATTAATGTATTCCCAAATACATCAGTACCTCGATAGATTTATTTAATTTCACCATTTTCACCATCATTGGAATCATTACTAATGGTATTAGTAGCACAATGGCTTCCTTACTAATGTTTGTTAATATTATTTTGTATTATTATTATTATCATGTGAAAAGGAGGTTGGTGCCTCTCAGTAATTTTTTATTCTGCAAAACAGCTAAATAAAATAAACAAAAGCCCTTTCTTCCTCTCAATCTGCTGAGTTGAGTCCCTTGAACTAGATTAGTAAAAGCCCATGAACACATGAAGGTGCCCTGTAAACAACCTAGACAACGAGGGGTTAAGTGTTCATTTACTATGACAATAGAATATCTGACTAACAGCTACATGAGGCGTGAGAGGATGACCCATGCTGACGCTTCAATGTAGACAGTGACACACACACACACACCAGACACGCAGATACACAAACACACACATACACACACAAACACACACACACACAGAGACACAGACACGCAGATACACAAACACACTCACACAGACACACAGATACACACACACATACACAGCTGGTAAAGCAAAAGCAGCCCCATTGGGACCAAGCAGCCTTCTGCTGTGTTGCTCCTCCTTTTAAAGTCACACAAACACACACACACACACACAGCGTTCTCCAGCAGGTGTCTTCCATCAGTGTTTGTCAGCCCGAGGTTAAAAACATAGCAACGAAGACAGACAGACCAAGGAAGAAAGATATACCAACGTTTACATTGTGTGTGTGTGTGTGTGTGTGTGAGAGAGACACTAACCAGACAGTGTCCAGTGTCAGATACCATCCCCATCCCACCCAGCAGTGTGTGTGTGTGTGTGTGTGTGTGTGAGAGAGATAGACACAGTGTCAGATACCATCCCCATCCCACCAGCAGTGTGTCAGCTAAGTGTGATTGCTGGTTATTTCTAACTCTGGTACAGTATACACACATATATACAGTCCCACATCACACCCTATTCCCAATAGATACGTTAGAAAAAGGGCTTGATATAGGACCCAGGGTAAAGTAGTGCACTGCTGCATTTAGGGGCCTGGGTACTGTATTACTGTGTGAGGAGCCAGACACCCTCTCCCTGTCTCTCTCTCCCTGTCTCCCTCTCTCTTCATTTCTGTCTCTCTCTCTGTCTGTCTCTCTCTCCCTGTCTCTGTAGTAACACCACTACATCCGTAACACCACTACGCCCATAACACCACTACGCCCGTAACACCACATAGCCTGTAACACCACTACGCCCGTAACACCACTACGCCCGTAACACTACTACGCCCGTAACACCACATAGCCTGTAACACCACATAGCCCTTAACATTACTGCGTCCGTATCCTAACGGGCACCATAGTACACTGCTTTAGAGAGCGTGGTCTATAGTGTGTCTGTTGTGTGGGAGTGAATGCAGTGTACTGCCTAGGGAATGGGGGGGGGGCATTGGGCAGCAGAGAGATAATAAACAGAGAGGGTAGCTGAGAGCAGGACTGGAAGCAGACAGTTACACGTCACGACAGGATGGAACTAACATTAACCTCCTCATGTTTCCAGCAGTCAAAACACTATTCCCCCCGTCCTAAATGGTGTCCTATCCTAAATTACACCCTATTTGCTCTACACGCCTGGTCCAATGTAGTGCCCTCTTTTGGGTATTTCATTTGGGAGGCCGTCATTGACCCTGGACAGCAAGCAGTGCAGAGACAACAAGCCACTGTTAATATTTGATCATAGCAATGTTCTTCTCTCCCGCTACCCAGACAAGAAATAAACCAGTGATAAATACCACTGACAGAATTCAGAACCCCCAACATGAACCCTGAAACAGCCAGGAACAAGCACTCTGCATCCCACAGCTGGTTGGTCTCTGGAGCCATGCCGGGTGGGTCTTGGTTTGTCTCTTGTGCCATGCCGGGTGGGTCTTGGTTTGTCTCTTGAGCCATGCCGGGTGGGTCTTGGTTGGTCTCTGGAGCCATGCTGGGTGGGTCTTGGTGGGTCTCTGGAGCCATGCCGGGTGGGCCTTGGTGGGTCTCTGGAGCCATGCTGGGTGGGTCTTGGTGGGTCTCTGGAGCCATGCCGGGTGGGTCTGCGTGGGTCTCTGGAGCCATGCCGGGTGGGCCTTGGTTTGTCTCTTGAGCCATGCCGGGTG
>JACXGK010011255.1:0-16345 GCA_016801125.1 Novumbra hubbsi
ATTAAGACTCCACCCAGGGCCCCACAGACCTGCCTCTCATTAAGACTCCACCCAGGGCCCCACAGACCTGCCTCTCATTAAGACTCCACCCAGGGCCCCACAGACCTGCCTCTCATTAAGACTCCACCCAGGGCCCCACAGACCTGCCTCTCATTAAGACTCCAGGGCATGCTGCCAATATTAAACTGCCGTTTCTCATACACCACTTGGTACCCTATTGGCCGTGGTCAGAAGGAGTTGGGAATCGAGTGCCATTTGGGACGCACTGCAAACAATTGACTCACCTCCATGTTCGTCTTTGCTGGACACGCTGCTGTTCTCTTGGGCAGTAGAGACTTTCTTCGAAGTTGGTACGGACTATTCTGAGCTCCTGGACCGGATTCTTCTGCAACCATATCTGCAGGGACGTCCTCATCTTGACGGGGGAGGAAGAGAGGAGACGGTCAAATCCAGAGGCAGGGTTGTAAGCCCTTCTAGGTCAATTCAACCCTGCTTGCATTACCGTTAAGGTACGATCACTCAACGCCTTGGTACAGCTGTACAGTGGTTCTACATTCCCGCCTCTCAGATCATTCAATGGACAGCATAGTATTCGCCCTGCAGTTAATACGAGGGGCCCGCGGTGGACTTCAAACGGATCAGCGCACTCCGCCTTTATTTTCCTTGCACCTCCAATCACTGTACACCTAAACGCCTGGACTGAAGCCACAGCCTGGGCTGATCACCTTGTCAGGTTTGTGAAAACAGACACATTAAACCACAGGGCATACACGCAAACGTGCCCACATGTTTAAACCAAGTCTAAGGTCCTCACATCAATGCTAGCAGCTCTGGTAACAAATAGTGTGTATATATGCCATGTTTAAAAGGTCATCGTACACATGCTAGATTTGGTATTAGGTATAAAAGGCATTTAATAGTTTACCAGGAAGGAATTGTTGTACAAATGAATGATCTCTGGTTGGCATTACCCTCTAGCCTCTACCAAATGACCCACACCCCTGCATTCTAACAGGACGTGTCACGGAGGGAGCGGTTCACACCAACAGCTGTGCAGAACCGGTCTCAGCCTGGGGATCTGGACAGTGTGGCCGGAGCCTGAGGAGCACGCCGGTGGAACATGGTGACCATAGAACCACCAGACAGGACCTTCAATCACCACGCTCCAGAATGTGTCACTTTAATGACGGCGTGACACCAGACAAATGTTACTATGCAGCAAACTAACAATCTGCACGGATGAAAAGAAATAAGTGTTTTCACTTTTTAATAATTAAAAAAAAAAGAAAAAAATGATTACATTAAAATAAATGAATAATGCCAGGCAAACTAAGCTACTGAAGAGGAAATCCCCCCCGACAAAGAAACAAATAAAGCAAGGAGTGAATTAAGTGACCCTCCTACAGCTGGCTCACACCTGGGCACAGTCACTTTGCAAATCATAAGGAAGGAGCTGAACCGATTGGGATGAGCCAACCAGATCTCCCTAGCCGGTAGCCACATCAACCCAAGCCTGAAACCATCCCTGTTCTCTCTGGGCCGGCCTGCACCGTCACAACCATTTACCTCCCCCGAAGAGAACCCCAAAGTCACAGCGATCAGGAGCAGCAGCGAGACACGAGCTGTGGCGGGGAGTGGCCAATTGTAAAGCAACCAATCAAGAACCAGACCGGCCCCTCCGATTACCAGACCTAATCTGAGTATTACAGGGTGTATAAAGACCATTACATCATCAAAACATTTCCTCAACGGCCTGTGGTACAGACAAGACGGGGCACACGGTCACCCTCAGCCAGAAGGTCCACGTGCACAGTGTTTATTAAGCCACCGAGACAAAACTAAAACCATGCTTGTGGGATGTCATGAAGCCTTGACATGTACATACAAACGACAGTCCTGTATGGGAATATATGGTTGTAGGCAATGTGCTCTGATGTCGTCAATACTTGATTGAGGGAGTCTGCGTTTTCCATGAACGGGTACATTAAAGAATCCCCATGCAGAGGTTTCACTTTGTTATTATTAGAACGTGTCTCTAACAGATCTGCAGTAACAGCGGAGTAACTCTGTGGTGACAATAACTCGTCACCCAGAGATACACACACATTTCCTAAAATGCAGAGTTCTTATTTGAGAACAGAAAACAGACGGGACAATTGTCTCCCCCCCTCCTCCATCAGCGTACATGACGGAAGTGATCTTCTCCTCAAGCACATCCACAAACCATAACAATACGGCTTAAAAGATACCGCTGTCAATTACTGGTGGATCCAATTTTAAACAGTTCACTAAATGTCTAATCTATAAACACTCAACACCGCAGTGAATTATTGGGACACACAAATTGATATGAAATGTCTTACAAAATGATTAGAAAATCGCTGCTTTTAAGCGGCTTGACCTAAAATAAAACCAGCGCATAGGCAAATGGTATCTCTACACATAAGTTTAGTATCTCTACTAAAAAAACATCAAGTGCCTGAGCCTTCTACACGACAACAGTTAGGACGGATACAACAACAGACTTTCAGAGCCAACAGGTCTCTTGTAGAAACACTGTTGTGGTTTAACAACTCTGCACAGAGCCTATTTACAAGGCAGATGAGAATATTGGGCAGCTAGAACAGTCCGACAGCTGTGTGGAGCTATTGAGCCTTTCTAGGATTTAGGCTACATGTTGTCAAACGTGACCTGTAACGTATATCGGCCATCAAAACAATTGGACGATGAACATATCCTTCCACCGTGTAATTCGGCCTGGAATCACAGGTTCAGGAGGAGAAGGCCACTACATTCACTTAGGAGGAACCCCACAAATAAAACAAGGAACTGTATTAACTACTTGCAGAAACAACTCCCCATTAATTTACTAAATGGTGGACATTACATGAAGGTCACAGCGCGGTTCATGCATGTGTGTGTCCTATGGAGAGATATTTAAGTAGATTTAAGCCTGCAGAGTGAGGTGGCTGGATAGTATGAGACAAGCCTGTGACTGTTAGCTAGCAGAATAGAATACAATAAGACAAACTGCCTGAATTGACACAATAACAACAAACAGAACTATGTAATTATTACATAGTTGCCTGACCGCGATTATTAGAGACAAATTCCAAATCTCTGTATGACAGCAATCTTTTTGCTAAATATTTAGATTCCAAAACCACACGTTTCCAATATGAATAGGGGATTTTTACACCAGTGTTAGAAACATCTGAAATACCATGCAAATTATGTCAATTTCCATCAGCATCGAAAATAAAATGAATCGTCCTTAATGAACTAAATGAATTAACTGAGGGTTGAAACACGTTTTGCTATTTCACGATGTGCAGGAAAATGTAAATGTGATTGCATTTTGTAAAGCGCAGTCGTGGTTCCAAAGCCAAACAACCACATAGCTCTGGGCACATCTTGGTTTTAAGCTAAATGAAAGAGGTACGCCAAATATCTTCGAGGAGGCGAATTGTCAGATTAGCACCAGAAAGGTGTTGCTTAAAAGCAATATAATACATTAAAACAATAAACAATTACATTTTAAATTGCAATTAATTGTCCAACAATTGATCAAAAACTAAAATGTCAGAGTTTGGTGTGACCAAGCACACATTCCTATTCACTAGCAAACATTTTATTTCCCTAGTTTAGGCTAATCAAACATATTTCCCTAGTTTAGGCTAATCAACGCAACAATCAATATCAGCAACTCCTGAGTTTAGTGGACAGCATTTCTGTTCATGGTGTCAGCTCTACCGTAGGTCTCAGTACCACAATTACAAAAATAATAAAATACATTGTCCTGGATGGATCAGCCTAGAGACAAAAGTTGCAACACCTTTGATTGTGTCAAATAGCGGGCGTATACAGAAAGTGAGTTTTCCTATTAAAGAGCTGAAACCAGCCCATGCAATAAAACATGCTGAAGATTAATTGATCAAACATTTAGAACAAGTGTCCACAACCTAAAGGTATTGAACCCCAAACCACCGCCTCTTCAGTCTCAAGGAGCCTACTGGGGGCACGAGCCCTGGCGTGCACAAATACACCCAGGAGAGAGGATTGGAAGTTACTTCAAGTGACTCCTGACAGTTTACCTTCCGCTGGTAAATAAAGGTCCATACTGCTGGGACGATCAACGTTATCTGAGCCCATAACGGTTGCCAATCAACACTGCCCGGAGCCCTCGGTGTCCGTTGCTCTGGTAGCACGGCTACTCTTTCCCAGGCTACTGGTCCCGTAACCACTACAAACAGCCTCCGTGCACAAACTAATCACAACACATGTTTGTGCCGTTACCGAAAACCTATCAAACCATGACCCTCAAACCGTTAGGCGTACATTACCAGAATTATTACTTCAGAGTTGGGGGCCTGGGGTTGGTGCCAATTAGAGCTCCAAAGTGAGAGCTCTGGGTGAACCTTATTACGAGCGCCCTGACAAAAGGCCCAAGCTGATTTGTTCCAACGCCCTATTAGTTCACAATCCAACAGGTCATTTTATAACACTGGCAAACGGAGTAGATGTAAAATGTGACTAAAGAAATAATAGCCTACACGTGGTGCTAACTTTAAACAAAACTATGTAAATAGCCCAAAAAACAAAAAAGACTGAGGCTCACAAAAGGAGATACAACTAATAAAATAAGTGTTCCGTCCATCCACTGTCCAGGTGGACCAATGAGGTGCTTTCTGTGGCAGGCACTTCTGGGCAGTGACCAATAAAATGAAGGGATTTGAATGCAGAAGTTGGCGGATTTGGATATAATGGGCGTACAGCCATTTTTACCATAATACGCTTAATTGCGCAGCCCTTTCTATTTGCATAACTATTATTATTACAAATTCAGTCACATGGTCAAATTACATGAAATACCACAGCCAGTGAAGGAATAACTTTTAATTCACACATTGAAGAATGAAAATTGTTTGAAAGCAGATGTTTTATTCTACCACACCGCACTGTGTGCAGATGGTACTGGCTTTCGCGAACATTTATAAAAATTCTTACACGTCAATATTTATTTATCCCGCATGGTTTAAGCAGATGTGTGTCTGCTCACGAACATGATAAACAAAGCATCTGATCCAAGCACTGTTACTATGTCGGAGAGGTGTTGCCCAAGTGCCTTCTTCAAGCTGACAGAGGTCAAGAGGCAAGGCGCAAGAACAAAACAAGCATTTTTGGTGATGGGTCTGAATCTTTGTTGAATGTGCGCAGAAACTCAGTGCTTTCATAAATCTTTAAATGGGTCAGTCCGTGGCCGGTGCTGATCATGTCCATTTGATTGTCTCACATCTATCGGACAGCTTGTCATACACCCCTCTAACAACCCATAGACAGCAATCAGCCTGGCAATGCCACGAGGTCATGACTTTAACATGAACGATAGACATATTGTGATGGTACAGGACGGGGTGGTGGGTATGCGTGTTACTGGAATGTGGGCATTCTTTGATTGGGATGTGTTGTAGCGACGTAATAACCTAACTGATTTCAATTATGGAAAGAGAAAAAACAATTCACTTTTGTTAGGATAAAAATTATTCTCCTTAGGTTTAACAATTCCAAGTTACTTTAAAAGACTTATTGGTCTCCTAGTGGGGGCAGTTTTTCTATTTACAAGGCTTGCTTTAAGAGAGAAAAAAAAACTCAGGAGAATCTACAGGAACATTTCAAACCTGAAAAAAACTGAACAGTTTGAAAGGGGCAACGTTAGTAGAGGGTGGAAACAAAAAAGAAAATGTGTTCTGTTTTAATGTGTAAATCTACTGCTCATCTCCGTTCCAGTGTATTACTCCACGATGGGGGAGCACCAAGAACCCATGTTTGAGAAAAACACCATAGTACAGTGGCCCCTTTTCAAAAAAGAATTATGGAGAATTAGTGGTAACCAAGTAGAGGTAAAAACTGTTTGCCAGGCCATGCCGGAAAACATAATGATACTAACTAATAACGCGGTAGCGGTTCGTTTAGATGACACCCTTCTTAGCCCAGACACTTAACACATGCAAACCTCTACAACTCAGAGACGGGAGCCCACAATTAAAAAAAAACCGCGTTGACAATTCAGAGCAGTACTCTCTGATAACATGTTCGATCTTATCCTGTAACGTTAACTAAACATAACTGCTGGATACCTGTGATTTATCGAACGGCCAGATACAATAAAGTTAGATAACGTTAACTAGCTAATATTAGTGACCGGTAATGTGGAATGTTGTTTGTACAGGTAGTCAGCTGGCTCCAAAATATTGCAGTTACTTCAGGATTATAGCAGTAATGCTTCCATTATATCGTAGTTGAATGTAGCTAGTTGTCCAACTTTTAAACTTTTTTGGATGAGGTAAATGTATCATTTACAGTACCATGTTAAATGGCTAAATCATGACACCTGAAAAGTAATACATGTTTGTGTGTAGCACTTACAAAATATTCTGATGTTCCACATACGACTTTTCTCTTTATAGCCGAATTACCTTGCTAGCTTCTTGCCCTAGGTAGGGCTAGGTATCTGTAATGAACGTATGTTTTGGAATCTTAAGAACCTAAACAATGTTTACCTTCGAAAAGATTCGTTTACGTGAGAATGCCTAGTTACTCGTGTGTTACGCGCTTTTATGGCTCGACCCGTGGGTTTCCGACTGTCATAACCAGTTGACAAACTAATCCCTACAACAGCGCAGAGCCGTGCCTCTGTAGTGATTTACCTTGGTGAGACGTCGCACAGGAGAAAAAAATAGATAGCTAGGTACACTGTTTTCATAACTGATTTAGGTGCGTCAAATCCAATGTACCTAGCTGAAACAGCTATGGGGTGCTAGGTTTCTAATTTATGTCAACGACATTGCTGTTTTAAGTAAGACTTTAAGTAGACTAAAACGTGAAGTACATTACTGCATACATCTGCTACTATAACGCAAAGTACTAGTCCAACTAACCAGAATAAATGTACGTTAATAGCCAGCAAGATATATTTTCTCTACAATTTCCGATGTGCTCGTAAATGGCTAGCAAGGGGCTAACGTTGACGTTAGTTAAATTTAGCGTAGCAATGTAACCAGCCCACAAAACCAACAGACAAAACGCGACTTTTGTTAAACCGACCTATAATACAATGGTGCGTAATGACAGGAAACTACAAATTACGTCTAGAAACATATTACGCAAATGTAACAATGGCAAGTCAGTTAATTTCCAAATTGCTATCCAAACAAAGGCTTAGCTAGCTACCAGAAAGCTAGATTGTGGCTACTGTAGCTAGCTACCATCTTACGGTACGAATAACGTCATCATGGGTTCCTAGTTACGTTAGTGTACTAGCTAGCGGGCTAACTTTAGCATTCCAGTAAACACTCTAGTGTCGTGAGACAGGTAATAGAAAGGAAAACAACAGCATTCAGGCCCTGGTCCTGGCAAAAAATAAACTAGTATAATTATTGTTGTATGTATCTTTTTTTACGTGAATTAGTTGGCATTCCTGTTCAATTTGTAGCCTCCTCAAGATCACCAAGCAGGATTAGGTTAGGTCTATGAACAAGCCAAACAAAGCGCGGCCTGATAGATTGCCGAAAGAGCATGAAGCCTCGGCGTTTCCTAACGTTTCTACCAAAAGGGAAAGACGTTATCGTCGTTAATTTTGCCACTCGTAATCAAACGTTTAACTTGAGTTAACAAGTCAACGAACCAACATATTTCTGAAAGGTTTGATTGTCTCTCAGTTATCTTAGAGACAATATGAAATGAAATCAAGTTACCTCTTTCCTGGTTGTTCCTTTCCGGCTGTACCGGGCGCGGCCTCGACACTCGCCTGGGTCTTCTGCTGGTTGCCCTGACGGAGTTCATTTGGGGTGTTTATCTAAATGAAAATTCGAACCCTTCGCTACAGCTGGAATGACGTCTAAGCACGCAATCTAAAACATTTTCTTCTTAAACATTGCGCAATAAGTCACCCTTTTTCTGCGGCTCGAGAAAATTATATATATTTTTGCGTTGCCCCTGCACCCCTCGCTCAGCTCCGTTTCGCTGTTGCAGGAGGAGCCATTGGCACATAGCGAGCGACCGTCGGACAACCAGAACATCACATGGGATGACTGTCCACCAATGGAACATCGTAGCTTCTCCGTTTTTTCCTACGACTGCAAATAGGAATGTGTGTCTGTTGTCTCAAATGGACTTAGACTAAGAATGATACGATGATATTAAAATGGGCTGATTTACCTACTGAACTAGTATTGCTATTATTAGACTACTGTAGCCCAATCCTCATGATTATGTGTTAGTTCTGGGCTGGAACAAAAACCTGTGTCTCTTGTGCACAACTGAGCATTGATATATATAATATTCAGTGTTCTGTGTGTGCACGCTGGTTGGTCGCCCACGATAGAACCGAAGAAGAAACGCATATATGATTAATGATGATGCTCCAGCCTACTCATCTAAACGCAGACAAAAACTCGGCTTTTTGCCAATTAATAATTCCAGTGTGATTTCCTAGTGTGTTTGAAAGAGCCGTTTTTGAATAATTACAGTCCTCCTGACATATCCCACGCAATGACTTGGTTAATGTGGTCTTAAAACGAATGATCACATTTACCCCGTAGGATACAATGAGTGGTTTCTATTCGCCTGAAAACACAAGATCATGTACAGCAGTCCTTGTCCGGGCGACCCAGAGGGGTGTACGTTTGTTTTTGCAACACTCACACACCTGATTCAAATTAAAGATTTGTCTGATTAAATCCACACATTGGATTTACAGGACTCACATTACAATTCGAGGGTCCCCTTGACAGATCAATGCGGGCCTCCTACAGTTGTCTGATATATATTACGTCTCTCTGGCACCGCAATCTTCATTAAGTCATTCTAACCATGGTGTGTGCCAATATCAGTCATCAGAAAAATAGGTGTACAGACGGAATGCACAGCACAGTTGTCTGTGTAAATCAGAAAAACAAATACTTTTATCAATCACTAGTGTGAACTTCACCTCACAGCTGAGGTTTCTTCCTTTTTGTTCAGCTGTCGTTCTGCTTAGTCCCTCAACAGCAGATGTATAGAGCATATGTTGGGTAGCTGGTAGTCCAGTCAGGGTGAAGGTTTCAGATAATGTCCTACATGTTACCCGATTCCCTATTTGGTGCCTCACTGTTAAGAACAGGACATACAGGTCATTAGGGACGCAAGCAATGTGGACTTCAACAAATTGTCTGTAGGTAATGGGTCTCTTGCGGACCGCAACAAAAGGCGGCCACATTGTCCTGACAATCATCTCTTGGATACAGCAATAGTATGTTAATGACATGTAAACCACATTCCTGCCAATACAAACGCTAATAGAAAATAAAAAAAGTAAAACAATTTATATTTTAAAATGAAATAAATAATAAATGGACAAAAAACGAGTATACCGTACATAATCATCAAGCAGAGAAATAGTGACCTACAAACACATTATTAGGTACAGCAATTGCCTGGGAGAAATTAGGGTTACCTGTCTTGCCCAGAGAAAGAACAACAGTTTATCACCACGTTGATTGAAACCAGACGCTTTACATTTACTGGCCCAACCTGCTTGACCAGTAGGTTACCCTGCCACCAATAACCCAAAAGGTTAAGTTCGTAAATGTTTTCATAGTTGGGTCCCCACAAGGATAGAAAGACAGTGTGTGTAATTCGTAAGTGCAAGGAGCCGGTGCATAAGGACATTTGCTGCAGGCTGTTATGTGCAGGTGGTCAGCTAGGGCTAGCTGTTCAACTGTCCTATCGCCTGGAGGTAGAAACTGTCTCTTCTTGAGGTTGGCTCTGTAATTGAGAACAGCCAGCATTTGTTCCGGCATTCCGTTAATTCTAAGAGCTCTAGTTTAGATTGTTCGGAGGCTGTTCATATTGGTCCTGTTGAGGTCGAGCCCTTAAATTTAAGAAGCCCTTAGATGTATTAATTAAAAGCCGTCATAGTATGTTCAGTCAAATAGTTTGAACGCCTTTATTTTTTTGGGTGGCGGCAGGAATTGTTGATATGTGACATTTTTGATTACTGAGAGTGAGGAAATATTTAATTGAAGAAATGTTTACGTTTGTGACCTGGTATGGCTTGACCTGGTATGCATTTTTTTCCCACAGAGGAATTAATACAAAACTTTGAGGAATCGGACTGTGATTTGCACTTGGTGGGAGGATCATTGTAAAGGACAAGTTGTGACACGTAGGAAGGACGCCATCTGTTGGGTGGAAATGCTGATTCCTCTTTAACCTCGAACCAAGGTGGCTTACTTTTAATGTTGAGAAGCTTCACAAGTTAAAAATGTTTTGATTTGAGCTTCTATGAAGCATATACAGACACCTAGCTGAAAAATGTAAAGAACACGCAACAGTGACTATGAAAAACTCGCTAAAAATATCAAATCTTATAAAGAGACCTATAGAGCAGCCAGAGCTAAGGGGGCGATAATAAGAGTTACAGGACTTCTCAAGACCACATCGTTCCTCGATATGTTGAAACGTTTGGATGACCACGGGGGGGAAGACAGGTAGGCTACGGTCAGCAGCAGGTGTCTTCAGGCAGATTCTAGTTGAGCAACATGACCGACCGAACGGACGTTGGACAGTGACTACCAGGTGGGCAGTGACAGCGACAGCTGGTGTCAGTGAAATTATATCAGCGACAACACCTGGTTGACTGTGGAAATGGCATTTGTCCAAATGGAGTTGTCAGGCCACGAAGTCCTGAGACGCGGACTGAGGGCTCAGGTCTTTCTAAGATCCAAACAGACGCCAAATAAATGAGTGGGAGAATTCGTAAGACAGGGAACCCCGATCAGACGAGATAAATTACAACAGACAGGATCGACTTTATTATACCAAAATTATGCAGACAATAGCTAATATATTTTATCACCAAGGGTTATAATTTTAATAACGTAAATTATATAGAGCACTGTTATAAAGTCTGGGGCCATCTGAAAATATTCAAAGCATTTTGTTGGCACTACATTTAAATTTGCCTATAAAACATGACATAACATTATAAATACAAATAAACATGAATACGATAAGAAGTAAACAAAAGGTAATAATGTTATAATGTTGTAAAGAAATAAAAAAGGGACAGTTGAAAACATAAAACAGGAAGCACCGAAAGTCACCAAAAAAGCTTTTTGCATCTAATGAACAGCAATTAAAGGCCACTTTCTTCAGGGAGAGAAGGAAAGCCTCTGAAGTAGTTGCTCAGCACCTGCCAGAGTCATCTGGCACGAAAGTATACAGTTGAATCGTGAGAAAGACGCCTTTGTTGTAGCTAAGAAATCATGCCTGCAATATCTTCCGCTCATAGGCTTTGCACAACAAGCAAGCTTCTGTTTCTTCTAGCCCTTTCACAAAATATCAACGACTTTTGGAAAACACAAGCAGTTATTGTTAAATGTTATTGTATTAATATTTAATTAAAATGATTAATTTATTAACACCTGGGCCAACTGTACAAAATAGATGTTTTTCATTTGATTTACATGGTTTTAGGAACTTTCACCGACAGCATTCAGTAGTCAAACGTGGTAAAATGGAAATAATAGTAAATCATTATGGTAAAATGTATTTTCTTTGTGAACTAGAATAATTTGCATGACAATGATCACTTCTGAAATCATTACATTATACATAGGTTGTCTCCTCTAACCAGCAGGTGGCGATATTGAGCACATCTTTATATTAATACAGCACAATCCCTTGGCTTTTGGGGTTTCATAAACCTAGACTCTCTTGTAACTTTAGATTTGCGGTCAGTGGTGGTGCAGAAATGAAGATTGTGTATCCTTATATACATACAAACTAAATTTTCTTCATGATGCTCAATCACAGTAGTAAGAATTACCACACAAACAAACCCAATGATAAAACAAGAACATTTTATTTTGTAATACCATATATAATGCAATTGCATATCTTTGGCGAAAATAAACTTTATAAACATTTTATTAACAGAGGTTAGCATACAAAAACCAAAAGGTAAGTCTGTCTAACAGACAGGGCAGAAGAAGACACTGACCGATACTGGGTTGGCAGCTTTAGTTAGTTCAACACAACAAAAATGCTTTATCATAATCAAGAAATTGCAATTGAATTTGAAAAATCACAATCAATATTCAACATGTTTCCAAACAATGAAGCAATCCTATGCATCTTTGAGTCTAGCTCGTGCCACTGTTCAGTGACAATACCTGGCCTGGGGTAACCCACCGGGGTTTTCTTGTGAAGTCTCAGCACTCCATGTCATGCAGATAGACCTTCTAAATCTCCAACAACATTCACTCACTGAGAGACTCCAGGTCAACTTCACTTTAAATCTGGTAGAAAAAAAGATTTATTTTAGCTACAAGTGCTACAGCATGAGCAAATTACTGTTAATTGTCCTGAATTATGTGTCGATCCATGGGGGCGCCAAGACTAAATCCAGAGGAAAACGACAAGAAATGTCAGTTTTCGGTGGCAGTTGATGTGCATAATGACGTCTAAATAGGCAGTATCCTAACATGGAGATGGACTGCCAGCTAATCTCTATGGTAGATTTCAGGGCAGACGTAAATGTTATCTAAACATAAATAATACAAATTCGGACAAAGGGTGTTTAAGTTTATGATGAAATCAACTTTCCAGAGTTCTCAAAAGATGACAATACTAGCTTTCTCTGTTCAGCGTAACTGTTGGCAAAGAAAATAAATCAGGATCAATATGATAATGAAGCATCTTTTATCCAGTCCTACAATAACACAGATTATCTTGAATCTTGGCAGTAATGGTTCAATTGAAGAGGAACCTCTCAAAAGATAATGTACATTGGCAAAATACTTTGAGACACACGTTATCGCTATAACAGATAGTGACATTATTGGTCTATGGAAGTAAAATAAAAAGTATTTACCAGAGGGGAGAAAGTTTCTTCCTACAAATTACCATTATTTGATAGGAGAAGTTCCATTTAATTGTCCATAATAAATTAAATATAAATAAATGTATGATTTAATGAACAACATTTTGTTCTTCATTCATTCACAGCCAGTTATGTCTGTCTTAATTCTAAGCAGAAACATTTCCATTCTAAGAACAACCAAAAGACACTTTGTGTCAGACTGGGTCCACAAGGTCAGAGGTCCCTTCTACATTTCCAGTTAGCAGGCTTCTAGAAAACCCCAGCAACAATGTTAAAGTCAGTGCCGGCACTAGCCTTTTGGAGGCCCTAAGCAAAATTGGATTCGGGGCCCCCTCTCCCCCCATAGGTCGGAGGCTCCCTAGTAGTCGGAAGCCCCTAGCGATCGGGACCCTAGGTTGTGGCTTATGCCTGGAGCTGGCCCTGGTTCGGTCACACACAACGGTGAGAAGAGGAACATGCTTTGCTGTGGCCTCGTTAGTTTCACTTCTGTGGCATAAATTCTTTTTTTGGCACTGTGCGCAATCCATCCCAACTTGCACTCAAGTTGGCTCATGACAATGTTTGGCGTTTTGCTAATCGATGCACAGTTCAACGCAACTAGTCTGTGGCCTCTGCTCTTTGGCAGCTCTGTTGTAACATCCTGTACTTCCTGTCACTGAACCCATTGCAGGCCACTGACCGTAAACACGGCCCAGCGCTGAGGAGGGAGGAGCGTGGAGAGCCTCTTGTCGACCTCCCTCCTCCGGTTGCGTTTCCTTTATGGGGAGCAGGACAAAGCAAGGCCTCTCTTCCTCTCGACACGGCCTGAACTTTGCCTCAGGGTCGGCCAAAATAACAAAGCGCCTAAGGGGAAGCGGTATAGACTCATTACCTCTCTATCACAACCTCCGCATCCTCACAGTCCTCCTCAATACTAACATCAGAGTAGCTGTGACTAGTAGTACATGATTTAAAACAGAGCCACCGGATCACTATGGTAACAAAAACACTAATCCGGGCCAGATTAGTCTACATGGGACAGCCATACAAGTGACTTGCATCGTCAATATTGTCAATTCTCAGTTCACACAAGAAACAAAGGGATGAATGTTTTGACACAGAGGGAGGAGCCTGAGAAGGAAGAGTACTACAGAGGGGTACGTTCAGATGGCATGACTATGTACTGTTTCCCTCTCGGAGCATAATAGAGGACTCTTCCTGACCGTACCAGTCCAACCCAGTCAGCCATCTTGGTTCCAGTGTGTAGCATGGCAGTAGCAGAGTGTTCCCTCTCTGCTGTGTAATCCTGACACGGTATAGTCCCGAGTTCTGCTCTGTGGTAATATTGATCCGATACTCCAAAACAGACAGCGCCATCGATCATCTTCAATACAGTCCCTAGCATCTATTGTTTTTGACAGCAATGTCGTTATCAAACCAGGAAAAATACCAACATTGAAAAAAAGAAACATATAAAGAGCGGTTTAAGGTTAAGGGTCAATTATTGCATCTCTTTGTATGATATTTCTAGACCAAGGTTGTTGCCTGTCATTAAAGTTTTTTTTTTTTTTTTTAGGTTCTTCAGCACAGAAAAGGGAGAAACGTCTTTAACAGGAGAGTAGAGGTTAGGTTTCCTTTGTTACACACATGCACTCATTCTCTTATAAATAGGTTCACTTGGAAGAGGATACAGGTTGAGGAGGAAGCATGCAACGCTTTGAGTTGGAAAAACTTTCAGCTTTTTTTCCCCGTCTTTCTTTATCCATAAAAAAATCCTTTAAATTGCAAGGATCTGCGGCGAAGCCCTCAGAAACAACAGGCAGTTTGTTTTGGATAGATGGGTGACGGTTCACCTCAGCAGGCCCCAGAAACCCCAGCCCAGCATCCTGACAACCCCCGTTACAAAAGTCTCAATATGGCTTTGTTCTCCTGTGTGAATTATACTATTGCCATTTGTTGTGTTGGATAGGAATCCCATAATTTATCAAAAAAGAAGAAAAAAATAAAAGAACTGGCTCGAAAGCGGCCAATAAGTGATCAGAAAAAGGGAGTAAGAGGCACAACCAGGACCAATCGGGACACACATTAAATCGGGGGTCAGGAGTCACTGGAGCAGGAGTCTGAGGGCGGTGAGATCACGGGCGACCATTCATTTCCTGTTCAGGTTTTTGCTCTTGGCACTGTGTTTGTTGAGCTCCAGGGAGGTGCATATCCCAGCCAGGTGGAGCAGAGACCCAGCCGCCTCCTTCAGCTCCTCGTCCAGCTCTGGCTTGGCCACCACCTCCCGCCGTGCCCTCTTGCCCGCCGGGCGCTTCGCGGAGGAGGACGAAGGGGAGGAGCGGCGTGGAGTAGGCCGGGTGCCCCTCTCGTCCCCGAGGTCAGAGTCCTCGTCGCTATGGAAGCCCTCGCTGCCCGCACGCCGAGGGCGGGCCCTGGGGCGAGCCTTGCCGGGAGAGGGGCCTCCTTCATCCAGGGAGGACAGGGAGGAGGAGGAGGAACGGGAGGAGCAACGCTGCAGGGCCATGCTGCTGTAGTTGTGGTCCTGCTTCGGGTCGCTGCTCACCAGCACAGAATCTGGTCTGGACAGGTCCAGTGGACTGTCGGGATCACCTGGAACCGGCAGGGAAGGTAGACAGGTGAGGTAGAGGAGAGACATACTAAGAGGAAAACGTCTGGAACACAACCGGGCAGTGTACTGTCTGGATCACCTAAAACAGGCCAGGTAGAGGAGATGGGAGGTAGTGGAGATGTAGGGGTGAGATAAAGGAGAGGTGAGGTTGAGGAGAGACATACTAAGAAGAGGAAAACGTCTGGAATACAACCGGGCAGTGTACTGTCTGGATCACCTAAAACAGGCGAGGTAGAGGAGATGGGAGGTAGTGGAGATGTAGGGGTGAGATAAAGGAGAGGTGAGGTTGAGGAGAGACATACTAAGAAGAGGAAAACATCTGAAACACAACCGGGCAGTGTACTGTCTGGATCACCTAAAACAGGCGAGGTAGAGGAGATGGGAGGTAGTGGAGATGTAGGGGTGAGATAAAGGAGAGGTGAGGTTGAGGAGAGACATACTAAGAAGAGGAAAACGTCTGGAATACAACCGGGCAGTGTACTTTCTGGAGGTAGGTAGAGGAGAAGTAGAGAAGAGTTAGAGGTAGAGAAGAAGTAGAGTTGGAGGTGAGGTAGAGGAGAGACAGACTGAGAAAAGGACAATGTCAGGAATACAACATGGCGGAGGACGTAGCTCATAGTGAAAGAGGAGAAAATAGTTTTAATCAAATAAGCAGCGAGCTAGGGAATGTGTTCAACAGATCACAGCGGGCTAGGGAATGTGTTCAACAGATCACAGCGGGCTAGGGAATGTGTTCAACAGATCACAGCGGGCTAGGGAATGTGTTCAACAGATCACAGAGGGCTAGGGAATGTGTTCAACAGATCACAGAG
>JACXGK010011257.1:0-16341 GCA_016801125.1 Novumbra hubbsi
AGACACTGACCTGGCTGAGGGTGTAGGAGGATCCAGAGGTTGTAGCTACTGGTTCAGAGTCTTGTCTGTGTCTGTACCAGTAAAACCTCCATCCAGAAGACTCTACAGTACAGGTCAGTGTCACACTGTCTCCTGTCAATATATCCTGTTGGTCTGAACTCAGTGTGGCGTTCGGCTGATTAGCTGTTGGAATTAAATATGTTTTCAAACAGCACACTACTAGACACATCACTATGATACCAAGCAAAACCTTGTTACTGATTGGGTTTTAATAGGGAACTCACCAGTAACACTGATGTTGAGTGAAACACTGAGTTTAGATGACTGGGGATGATCTGTTCTTCCCCCCTGACACTGGTACTGACTCACCTGGTCAGACAGAGTGGTGATGTGTTTCAAAGTTGAACCAGGACTAAGTACTTGTTTATTTCTGTACCACCTGTATGTCCAGTCTATGTATACTGATATGTCACACTGCAGAGTAACAGTCTCTCCAGAGTAGATGAGACCATGAGGAGAGACACTCACTGAGGCTGTTGGCAGATCTGGTGAAAAAAGGTAACATATCAAAATCAATGTAGTCAGAGAAGCAATATTTCTCATCCATGACAATACCTCCCGAGGTAATACAGTTGAATAATGAATGACGTATAAAACGTGTCTAGATGGTTTAATGTAGATGTGTCTGTCAAAAAACAATGACACCTAAAATAGTAACCAACCTAGAACAGTGAGAGTAATGGCAGTACTTGGTTGTGAAGATGTGGATCTAGGGACTCTGTGTCCTTCACACCAGTACTGGCCCTGGTCAGACAAAGAAGCTTTACTGATGGTGTATGAGACTCCAGGGTTACTGGAACCAGACTGGAACATCATGTTATCATTCCTGTTTTTGTACAACTTATATCTCCAGTCACTGTAGGACCCCACTGAACAAGTCAGAGTGACTGTCTCTCCAGGATACACTGGGTTTGGATGAACAGCCAGTGCAGCTTTAGGCAGAGCTGTGAACAAATGTTTCAGACACAACCTGTTAATTCACAGAAGACATTATCAATCAGAAGTTTAAAAACCTAGTTACCATAGTGAACTCACCAGTGACACGGACAAAGAAGGTGTTACTGAGTCTTGAACACTGGTACCAATCTCTCCTACACCCTCGACACCAATATTTACCAGCCTGGTCAGGGAGAGAGATGGTGATGGTTTCACTGGTCTGACTGGAAAGGTGTCTCTTGTCTCTGTTCCAGTAATATGTCCAGTCTGAAATATCTGGAACGTGACAGTCCAGCCTGACTGTCTCTCCTGAGTAGAAGGGAGGCTGAGGAGAGACTCTAATTGAGGCCATGAGCCAATCTGTGGAAAGATCAACACTATTAATTGATTCAAACATATGACATTTGGTTACTGATTAGTCAATGATTAGGTAGTCAGATTTTATGCTAAGTCTTTATAGTCTCACATCACATATTGACAATACAAATATCCGTCACCATTCGTTGTCACTGCAGGCTTTAGTCTACAGGCAAAATCATAATCATTTTAACCAAATAACATCAGTCAGATGTTTCAGTTTTTCTAGCCTAAACCTTAACCTCATTCCTAACCCTAAGACAGTACTGGCATGCCTAACCTTAACCCTATGTTAACCTTAATTGTTAATAGGAAAGGTTATTGTTAAGGAGGTGCTTTTCAAATCAATAGATTAGGTTAAGGATCATTATGAGCAAATCTTTTGAGAAACATAGTAAAGAACCAACTGTCCAATTACTTTTATTTTTCTTAATTGTAGCGACAGTACAACACATGATGCAATTTATAAATGGTTCCTCCAATATGAATGAAAATGCAGCAAAATACGATGAAACAAAATATTTTCTAGCACCTTGCAAATGGTTATGGACTGCACTATTGTTTCCTTGTATATTTCTATTAAACACAACTGAATCACTTATTTATATAAACATGAACATAAAAAAAAAAGATAGAAAAAGGTAGAATGATCTTCTTTACCTTGAGAGTGCCCACAGTAGATGAGGGTATTCAGTACTACAATAAAGACAAAGATATTCATGACAGTACAGTAGTAACACGGTAATGTAAACTGTGCTGTAGTAATAGAGTAGTAATATTAACCTTAGTGCACATTTGGCTAAAACAAACATACACAAATACACATTCAGTACTCACAGAGTAAAAGACAGATCAATGTGCAAACCATTCTTGTCAGTCTTGGTGACAATTAACTTGTTCTGTAAAACTCTCCTCCTTACAAACCCCCCTACTTCCTATATTGTGAGAGTCTTTGTGTATCACACATTTTCACCATCACGCAGACAAATGTGAGAATAACACATGGACAAACACGGTGAAAAGCATCCAGGAACAGTCAATGAAGTGTTTATTGTGAGACCAACTTTTTCTCATGTTTGGTTACATGGTATAACCTTGGTTCCTTCCTTATTAGAGGAAAAGAGAATGTAACAAGTCTGTAACAAGTCTGGACATCTGAGATGAGATCCTTGTCTCACCAACCGCAAATAATCCCTTTCAATTACCATCTTCATGTCATTAGTTGGTCAAGAAGCCCATCCGTTCGGTATTTGCTTTGACGACTTTGTTAAAACTATGAAAAGATAAAAACTTTGAAACTATGAACAAGAGACAGAGAAGGTGACTAGTCAATTCTTTCCTCATTCATTTACATCCAAAGCAATCTGCAATACCGATTTAAGGAAAGATTAAACTTGTATAATGAAACAACAAAATATTGCACTATGAAAGCATGTTTATTGTCCAATCACAAAAATAAATCATTTTGTCATGGGACAATAAATATTCTATGATTTGTTCTGGACACTGGTTATGTTTCTGGGATTAGCCCTGAAAAGTCAGTACTAAACATGCTCCAAATGCATGTGACTTATTCCAGGTGGTGAAAATCAAACAAACACCATGTTATTACCAATTGAGTTAGAGGGGACGCACAACTATTTGTACTGAGTCAGTCATGGTCTGTGTGTCCGTTTTCATAGTGGTAATAATGTCAAAGGACAAAAACTGGATATCATTAATTTGTGATGACTGACTTCTGTCAATGCATTTATGTTTGTCACCTACTGTAAAATGGGTTGGCTGAGGGGTTAGTTAGCTGATTGACAGGACTTATGTCACATTGACCTGCTAAGCAGGGTTTGTGTTTGTGGGTGGGTGTGAGCAGGTACATAGCTACTTGTGTGAGGATGCTTGTTAGTGGTTAGAGGCAGGATGTAGCTGAATATATCAATGTCCTATATGTACAGTGGAACAACTATGTTTGGTTTGTGAAACTTGCCACTGGTAGACAATCAAGTAAAGGTTGGAGGAGAGACAAACTCAAATCTATTGATAATGAAAAGTACACTACATCTAAGCCCGGAGCTAAGGGAGATTTAATCCCAAGGCCAAGCAAGTATTCACAATTACATATTTTAACGTGGGCTTGTGCCACATTACCACAAGTTTTACATCATAACCAAAAGAGTCAGATCCTTTGATATTCTGCAGCATTATTTAAACATTGCAGCTAATTGTTATATTTTGCATCAGTTTTTAAAACTGCATTTTAGGATTATTTGCAGACTTAATTTAAAGCCAGGACACACTTTATTTGAGAGTCCCAATTCAACAGGTTACTGAGGTTAATGGCAGGTTTCGAATATTGTTTAAGGTAAGGGTAAATAGACATAAGCATTTTAATGGAGATAAATGACAACAAAACAGCACACAACACAGCACACGTTCCATCTAACTGTTAGTTATTTTATTAAGTATTTGTTCAACTCCCAGTGTCTACATACACAGTGCATACATAAATCCTATATCGGATGACGCACATTTGCGTCGAAAAGTGAACCGTTACATTTCTGTTCATATCTCCAGATTGGTAAAAGATAGAACCCTACGTTTTGTTCATGTTGTAGTGGACAGTTTTCTGAAAAGAATGACGTGTCGTATGTGTATTTCCGTAAAGTAGAAGCCTTCCAAATCTCAACCACAAAAACACTATAAAACATTTAAAAAAATTCGCACCTGTTACATTTCTATTAATATCTCCGGACAAGTTAAAGATAGAAGCCTCTTTACATGTTGTAGCGGACAATCAGGGGCAAAGAATGACATGTTGTTTATGTATTTCCGCAAAAGTGAAGTCTTCCATATCTTGACTGAAATCTCCTACAGGGCGGTAGACAAGTTTGCGTCAAAATGTGCACCTGTTACATTTCTATTCATATCTCCGGAATTATTCAATATAGAAGCCTACAGTTTTTTTGGACGGGTATGGGACAGTCAGCTGCAAAGTACGTCGTTTGTGTATTTCTGTGAAGCAGAAACCTTCCAAATCTCAACCACAATAACACTGTTTTATGATTGCATAAAAAAAGACAGTTTTTCAGGGCTTCTTCTGATTGGAATTTAATCTTTATCTTATTTTAGATTTTTGTATAAAATTATCCATCACACTGATATAGGGATCCAAAATTGACAATTTTGGTTAATATAAAAAAAAATTCTGAAGAAATAATGCAGATTACTTGTATATTATGTTACATTTTCAAATAATAAACACTTTTTTGTGGTTTTCAACCCCTTGGGATTTCCATAAGTGAAATGTATATCTATCTGTTGGAGAATACTTTGAGCATCACAATAAAAAAAACTACATGTCAACATAAGTTTTTTGTATTCTCTTCACCCATTTTCACTAATATACTAATTAAGTCCTTTCAAACAATGTTAACTATTCATCCTTCTTCAAGTTAAGGGTTTTCAGAGTCCAAAATATAAAGGACATCATTCTACAATAAAGGATGACTTCCTGAGAGGTCAAAAGGTGAAGATATTGCCTGGCGGATTTTGGGGTCCCAAATGACCCTCAGACCTTTAAGGGTCAAAGCTACAGGAATATTATTGAAAGTGAGTTAAATTGAAGTTCGATAGCTTTTAAATGTCATGCATCAGAAGTAATACAAAGGCCCTCAACAGAATTATTTATCCTGATGCCCTTATCTATTTAGATTTAGAATGAGCCAGTTGGATCAACATAACTTTAAAAGTTTAATGAGCATATCATAAGTAAGGAGATCTGTAAGGGTGTCCTCATCTCCAGCCTGGTAGTATTTCACCATCAGTATGATGGACACCAGTAGAAATGGAGACACCACCAGTAGACCACACAGCAGTCCGGACAGAGAACAAAATAATTCATGGTCATCGCTGGACCACCTGGTGTAGTTGGTGCTGTACCGTTACGGCTGTACGGCTCTGACACGTCATCACTAATCAACACTTTTATTTAAGTTCCTTGTTTTTCACCCACCCCATACAGGCAATTGTTCTGTCCCTCGACCGGTAAATGGGAGGGGAAGGTGCACACAAACACAATGTTGCAGTAAACATACGGTGGGTATTGCAATATCTAAAGAACAAGAACAAAACATACAGAGTAGAAGAATAAAAAATATATACATGGGAGGTTTGATTTCTGCAAATGCTAAGATATAAATAACAACAAAGGGAACCAACAAAGGTGAGAGGCTAACGGTTAAAAAAGTAGGGACCGTGACAGTGGTCTGTCAGGGGATAGAGATGATAAAGGCCCCAGATTTTCTACAACTTTAACCTGCTTGTCACAAACAAAACTCTACAACTCTGACCTGCCTGTCACAAACTAAACTCTATAACTCTGACCTGCCTGTCACAAACTAAACTCTACAACTTTACCAAGCCTGTCATAAACTAAACGCTACAACTTTGGCCTGCCCGTCACAATATAAACGCTACAACTTTAACCAGCCTGTCACAAACTAAACTATACAACTTTAACCTGCCTGTCACAAACTAAACTCTACAACATTAACCTGTCTGTCACAAACTAAACTCTACACCTTTAACCTGTCAGTCACAAACTAAACTCTACACCTTTAACCTGTCTGTCACAAACTAAACTCTACACATCTACCTTACCTGCTACATAAAACACAAAGGGACAGCCACTTGCTTCAAACCTAATGTGTATAACAGGTTATCTACAGGTGTACGGTGGAGGAAAAAATTATTTGATCCCCTGCTGATTTTGTACAGTTTCCCACTGACAAAGAAGTACCGAAATCCTGCAGCATCCGCAAGGTCCCCCTGCTCAAAAAAAGCACATGTACAGGCCTGTTTGAAGGTTGCCAATGAACATCTGAATGATTCAGAGAACTGGGTGAAAATGTTGTGGTCAGATGAGACCAAAATCGAGCTCTTTGGCATCAACTATACTTGTCGTGTTTGGAGGACAAATGCTGCCTATGACCCCAAGAACAAAATCCCCACCATCAAACATGGAGGTGGAAACATTATGCTTTGGGGGTGTTTTTCTGCTAAGGGGACAGGACAACTTCACCACATCAAATGGACGATGGATGGGGACATGTACTGTAAAATCTTGGGTGAGAACTCCCTTTCTCAGCCAGGGCATTGAAAATGGGTCGTGGATGGGTATTCCAGAATGAAAATTACCCAAAACAGAGGCGTGTCTCAAGAAAAATCACATTAAGGTCCTAGAGTGGCCTAGCCAGTCTCCAGAACTAGAGGGAGGAGGGAGCTGAAGGTTCGAGATGCCAAACGTCAGCCTTGAAACCTTAATGCTTTGGAGAGGATCTGCAAAGAGGAGTGAGCCAAAATCCCTCCTGAGATGTTTGCCAACCTGTCGGTCAACTACAAGAAACGTCTGACCTCTTTGATTGCCAACAAAAGTTTTGCCACCAAGTACTGAGTCATGTTTTGCAAAATGGCCAAATACTTATTTTGACGATTAAAATGCAAATCAAAGTTATTTGAAATGCTTCTTTGTCAGTGGGCAAACGTACAACATCCGCAGGGGATGAAATATTTTTTTCCTCCGCTGTATGTAAACCCAAGGGTGTTTTACTAAACCATTCTCTATGGAGGGTTCAAAACGGAGACAACAGATTTAGGTTATGATTCACAAACAAAAGAAGCATGGCCATCGTTTATTGGTTGACAACACCCACCTCATTAGCATTGACTCACCATACCTGAGACACTCCCATGGTCACATATTGGTCATGGAAGAAGGCACCTGAAAGAAGGCTTCAAAAACGGCTGTATTTTAGGGCTTTAAAGTACGTAATAAAAAAAAAATCCCACTAATTTACGGTAAATGTCTGGCAGCACAAAGTAACATATAGACAGTGCCGTGCACAGACATTTCGAGGGGCAGTGGCCCAAAACAAAAAAGGGCCACATTATATGTTATATTGTATTTCTTTACATGGGCAGGACCTGATGGATTTTGTGACTTACGTTTTTTTCTGCTTTGTGCATGCAGATTTGGCTGCCTCACTCTCCATTACTTCCTGTTCTGCCTCTGTCCCTTCCCTCTCCCTGTCATTGTATTGCCTTTCTCAGAGGCAGTTTCATCTCAAAATAGAAAAGTTTAAATCTCGATTGACCCGCTGTTGATTGGCCGACGATCAAATGTGGCAGTGTCAAACGTCAGCCAAACACCAATCGATCACCGATCTCCGGAGGGGCGGAGACCTAGAAAAGAGGACAATACACAGAACGCACAGAAAAAAACATGCATGTACACAACATTGTAGCTGTTCCCGTAACAATAAGTATTAGACCTTTCATATTACACAGCATACATCTATATTATATACTATGCTAATTTACAACTAATTTAGAACATTTATATTCCCTGTTTAACTACGTATAGACCAACTATTATTATGGTATTCATAAAATAATATAAATAGCCTATGATGTGTTAAATATCACTAGTATCAACTAATACAAGTGATTATAATGGGAAATATACTTAATTACAAGAATTTAAGGTGACAAACTGCTAAATATGCTATATGATGATTTACCTGTTGGGTTGCTGGAGCTTTGAATCAAAGTTTGCAATGTTGAACTTCCTTTAGCAGCCTCCCTTCTCTCTGTCTCTGTCTTCTTTTTTGTGAAGGCATTATTGTTTTTGTGTACCAAGTGTGCCAACAGCAAATTTGGTGTAATTTATATTAGATCTGATCGGGTACAATAATTTGATTAAACAAGCCTTCTGAACTGAACACTCTCCAGCGAGCGTCGCGGACAAAAATACTGTGAGTGATGCTGCAGAGCGAGACAGAAAACCCGGAGCGGATTAGCGGAATCAGTGGACAACACAAAGCTTTGAGCTGGGGGTGAGACAGGGGCACCTCAGTCAATGAGGGCAGAGGGGCAGTGGCTCTTGCCCCCGAGCCACCCCCATGTGCACGGCCCTGTGCAGAGGCTGGCATACCTCAAAGACACTTGTATTCGGTTAGCATACACAGATGTCCTGAGTCGGGTACAGCTGCCGGTTGAATACCATCATGAGCCTGCATTGTTTTCTTTTCTCTTTCATCTTAGGAAACTCTCAATCCTTAATTCCGGTTGAAATAAATACAGCTCTGAATTGTAACATATTGTAATGACCTGGCTACGCGCAAAGGATCATTTGTCCAGACAGGGAGAACCAACGGTTTATTCGTACCTAACACCGGCTACTGTCTGGCCGTAGCCCACGCCAAAACAAAACACAACCAACACACTAACGTTAAACCTGCTAACATGAAAACCCCGGGCGAAAGAGAAAGAGCGCCAAACCCAACCTGGTCTTATCACCCCAACTATTCCCCTGGCCAACCCCCCACCAAGGCTCTCTGCCAATCACCAGGATGCACGGCCTCCGCACCTACCAGGCATCCTGGGGATTGGCAGACAGCTGTTTGACAGACATACAGGTAACAGTCTAACCTAGAACCCCCAGCTGCCTGTGCGGGTCGCTACAATATATTCCTGGTACAATATAATAACTACCTGTTATATTAGGTTTCAGAGGGCTGAACAAAGGTTTTATATTAGAGGCACAGGGAGACAGTGGACTTTTAATAAAATAACTAGAACAGAACAAAATACAACAGACCAACGCTACATGAGAAACACAATCCAAATAACGACTGACAAGATACATTGAGGAAGGACCTAAAATATTCACAGGAAACAGTAACATAATAAAGACCAACAGGGGAACCCCAAAAAAGAGTGGGTGTTGGATCTCACTGGCCCGGTTGGCCTGCCAGAACGTCCCTGTTTACAGGAAGAAAACCACCAGGTAATCTTGTTTATCATTTATAAAACATACAGACAATGCAAAGACATTCAGAAAGTTAAGGGCGTTAAAAGGACTAACAAATGTAAGATGATTCAATAACAACATCACAATAAAAATAAACAATACAAAACAGATTGTCAGTAAGGATGGCATCATACATGGTTATATTAACCTGTTATAAAGTAAAAAGTAACCAACTAAATAAAAGGCATCCTTGATGTACAAGGTATTAATGTGTGTGTGGGATTGTGCGTGTTAGCATGCATTTGGAATGTGTGTGTGTGATGCATTGTACTTCTGTGCTCCACGTGTCTACAGGGAGAGTTTGTGTTCAAACATCAGATCCATGTTCCCTGGTTGTTCCTGCTCCTCAACTGACTGTGTCCCTCACATCTCCCTCAGGGACCTGTAACATATCAGCACATAGAGTTTGTTAGGAGATATACTTTAATATCAGACTCTTAGTGACAGACCCTCTTAATAGTTGTGATTATGTCTTACCATTGACTGTAACTGGTTTTAATTGAGAATAAACTGATTCAGTTGGTGGTGGTGTTGGTTCTGTAGGGGCTGAAAATTAAACAGATCAATAACATAGAATTAATAAACAGTATAATACAGAACTAAGGGTTAAACAGGTGTTATGATAGAGTGAATATGGGGGGATTTAACCTGTACCTTTCCTCTTGGCTTTCAACACTGTAAAGTCAACCTCAGCGTAGGTCACATCAACAGGTGCTGTGAGACAATTACAGACAACAAATCTTTTAACTGCTGAATGTATTTTATTGGTCACTTATAATCCTTTTGACACATGTCGATAGTCACCTGTATTCTTGTCAAAGATCTTGAGTTGAACCTGAGCATACGTCCCATCAACTGTCCTAGTAACAGCAGAATCAGAATCTGACAAATACATACAGAAACAATCACTTAGTCAACAGATGTGTCAACAATTATAACAAATCATCAGTAATACATTATCATCAGTGTCTGAGTGGTTGGTCTAATGGGAGATGTTAGCACCCTCTGTTGGTCATAGAAAAGATGCACGTTAGATAGGTTTATTATAATCAAAGCTTGACTAAAATAATTCTAACATGTACTAAATAAAATATATATATTTTTTTATGAACAAACATTTCAGAGAAATGGTACATATGTCAAACTGGTGGACTGTAAGGGTTGTGTGTGCACAGAGCGTAAAGGTGGGTCCAATTGCGCGACTTCAGGCAACAACTCCAGAGGGGATTCCACTGTATGTCCGTTGTGATAAACGAGTTGGTAGGTAGTGAAATCCAATCACCGAGCCGGGCTCAGTAATGTCCAGGGGTATAGGAGTAGGAACGATATATCTATTGTAGAAACCTAATGTTTCCCCCGGGTTGCAAATCAGAGAATGTCCACGCCGTTAAGTCTTCCCAAATCATACACCTTCATTACGAATGCACCCGGAGATCTGTCTCGCCGGACATGAAGATCTAAAGTCCGTTCACATCGGACACCGTTTATGTAGCCACACACACACAATCGATGCATCGTAGTTGCTGCGCGTGCTTCCTGGATGGGCGTGTCCCATCTTGCAGACCCGGTCTCTGGGCGTAGGGTCCTCTGGTGACCGTCTTGGAGGCAGATTAGGGGAGGCAGTTGAGAGGCCAGTTTGACAATAGTAAATCGAACAGGAAACATCTGCTGGCTTGTGTCTGCTTCTCCTCACTTGGGTTCCCTTATCAGTATCCGTGGGTGGGGGTCAAGCTAAAAGTTAATCTATAGGTTTCCATGCACAAAATGTCCATTGTCTTATTCTCCTAACTTCCTGACCCCCCCCCCCTTCTTATGGCATGTCCCAAGTAACTTATTAACCCTTTGCCTAACTACTTCTAATGAATAACGAATTCCACACTATATAACTGATATAGCGAGGTGAATCTATAGCGTGAAGGCTACAGGCTGCGATGAAACGCAGGGAGTCAATATGCAATACGTCGTCTAGCAAACTAGCGTAGTACTGTGTTTGTACTGACACTGCGGGAATGGGAACAGGGAACCTATGTAGGGACAGTGATTGACAGATGAGGGACAGGTACTAGCCGTTGAGTGAGTAATTGGTGACTGGGTGTGATTGTGACGTTGACGAGCACTGCGCCCAACGGCCACCAGGGGGTGTAACAGAGGCGGAAACCGTCAGGCTAGGGTGGAACCCTGACATGGACTTGTTTAATACCCTGTTAGAGAGCATTTTCCAGTCCCTTTCATTAAATTGTTGCTAAAAGTTATTTTATATGTTTGTTGAGTGTACAACATGGGTGGTGAAAAGGCTGTGTGTGTTACAGTTACAGTGGGCTAAAAGACTGACCATACTGCAGAGATGTATTATACCCAGCATCAAGAGACTGAACCTGGGTTGATCTTTGGTCCTGTTGGGGGTCCTGGTTGGTGCTCTGGAGATGCACGGGCCTACATGGAGAGAGACACTAATGAAGACTACAGGCATTATGTTACCATATTAATCGAATAAGTTTAGAGACAGATGTACTCACCAGAATATTCTGTTACAACAGGAACCTGTACAGAGAATTACACACAAGTATAACTTAATATTATTAAATTAAGATCCAATTTCTACTTGAAAACTTAGTGAATGGTAAAAGTCTCACATTGTCTTTGTTGACCTGGACACATCAGGACCAACAGAATGGTCAGTAGAACACCAGCAACAACCAGACCCACAACCACTCCTACTAGGCCTGATGTAGAGGATCCAGTTACTACAACAGCGGAGAGAACTGCACAACACCACCAGACTAATTAGTAATGGAGAAAATAAATTAAACAGCAAAAAGTGCCTCTACACGGACATAGTACATACATTTATTGTTATGAAAAGGTTCAAAAAATATATGTTTACAAATAAAGAATTAACTAATTACTATTTTAAAACAATGTTCTACTCACCAGTAACCTGTAAGTGGACTGGTTCACTGTACTGGGTGTAGTAGACAGGGTCTCCTCTCCCAGCTCTACACCAGTACTGTCCTCCATCAGAGACATTGACCTGGCTGAGTGTGTAGGAGGATCCAGAGGTTGTAGCTACTGGTTCAGAGTCTTGTCTGTGTCTGTACCAGTAAAACCTCCATCCAGAAGACTCTACAGTACAGGTCAGTGTCACATTGTCTCCTGTCAATATATCCTGTTGGTCTGAACTCAGTGTGGCGTTCAGATGATTAGCTGTTGAAATTAAATATGTTTGTTTTCAAACAACACACTACTACTAACATCACTGTGATACCAAGCAACAACACGTTACTGATGGAGTTGTAATAGTGAACTCACCAGTAACAATGATGTTGAGAAAAACACTGAGTTGTGACGACTGGGGACGATCGGTTCTTCTCCCCTGACACTGGTACTGACTCACCTGGTCAGACTGAATGGTGATGGTTTTTAAAAGTTGACTAGGACTCAGTATGTTTTTATTTCTGTACCACCAGTATGTCCAGTCTGTGTAGTCTGATATGTCACACTGCAGAGTAACATTCTCTCCAGAGTTGAGGAGACCATGAGGAGAGACACTCACTAAGGATGTGGGCAGATCTGTAGAAAAAAGTTTATATTTCAAGATCAATTTAGTCAGAGAGCTGTGACAATACATCCTGAGGTAATACAGTATTATAATGAATAACGTATAGAACGAGTGTAAATAATTTAGTGTAGAAAAAAGTAGACATCAATAGTAACTGACCTAGAACAGTGAGAGTAATGGCAGTACTTAGTTGTGAAGATGTGGGTCTAGACACTCTGTGTCCTTCACACCAGTACTGGCCCTGGTCAGACACGGAAGCTTTACTGATGGTGTACGAGACTCCAGGGTTACTGGAACCCAACTTTGATACTACATTATCATTCCTGTCTTTGTACCACTTATATCTCCAGTCACTGTAGGACCAAACTGAACAAGTCAGAGTGACTGTCTCTTCAAGATACACTGGGTTTGGATTAACAGCAATTGTAGCTTTTGGCAAAGCTGTGAACACATGTTACAGATAAGACTTGTTTATTCACGTAAGCAATACAGCATTTAGCAAAAAATTAAAAAAGAGAACTAGGAATGCTCAGTTACCTTAGTGAACTCACCGGTGACACTGACAAAGAGGATGTTACTGCGTTTTGAACACTCGTACTGACCTCTCCTGCACCCTAAACACTGGTATTGACCAGCCTGGTCAGGGAGAGAGATGGTGATGGTTTCATTGGTCTGACTGAGAAGGTATGTGTTGTCTCTGTACCAGTAATATGTCCAGTCTGAATGATCTGGTATGTGACACTGCAGCCTGACTGTCTCTCCTGAGTAGAAGGGAGGCTGAGGAGAGACTCTAATTGAGGCCTTGACCTGAGCTGTGGAAAGATCAACACCGTTAACTGATTCAAACATATGACATTAAAAAACTGATCAATGATTTGGTTTTCAGATTTTATGATACAATTTTATAATCTCACATCTCATATTGACAAGACAAATAGCTGTTTTACACTGCAGGCTTTAGTCTACCGGCAAAATCCTAATCAACTCGACATAATTAAATCAGTCAAATGTTCTGTTTTTTTTATGTAACCCTAACCTTAAACCTATTTTAATCTTAATTGTTAATTGGATAAATTTTTCGAAATAAGGTGTTTTTCATATCAAGTGATTACGTTAAGAACCATTATATGAGTGTAACCATTTTAGGAGAAACATCGTTATTAAGCCAAATGTCAAAATTAATTTAGTTCTCTTATATGTTGTGACTATGAACAAAACATATTTTTATTTTTAAATGGTTCATCGAACATGGATGAAAATACGATAAGATATGTTGGAACAACAGGTCTTGTAGCACCTTGCAAATACTTATGGACTGCACTAATTTTTCATTCCATCTTTCTAATAAACACAAGTGAATCACTTATTTCTATAAACATAAACATGAGGTAGGAGAAGTATTGATAAAAACAAAGATGCTGAAGCACAAAGAGACAATAATCAAATAAAATAATATTTACCGTAACCTTGAAAGTGCCCACAGTAGATGAGGGTATTCAATACTACAAACAAAGAAAGTAATTACAGTAGTAATACAGTAATGTTAACGGTGCTGTAGTAATAGAGTGTTAATATTAACCTTAGAAGCACATCTGGCTCAAAACAAACATATGCAAATACAAAGTGTGTACTCACAGATTAGAACACAGATCAATGTGCGATCCATTCTGTATTGGTTAAAAGTAACTCTTTCTGAAAAACTGTTCTCCTTATAAACCCCCCTACTTCCTATATAATGAGAGTCTTTGTGTATCACACATTTCACCATCACACAGACAAAAGGTGAAAATAACACATTGACAAAGACTGTAAAAAAGGGTACAGGAACAGTTGATGCAGTGTTTATTGTGAGACCTGGTTCCTTCATCATTATTAGAGTAAAAGAGAATGTAATGAGTGTGGACACCTGAGATGAGATCCTAGCTTGTGTTGCCTCACCTACCAAAAATAAGGCCTTTCAATTAACATCTTCATGTCATCGGTTGATCTAGATGCCCACCCTGGTGATATTTCCTTTGACATCTTTGTTAAAACTATGAAAAGAAAGATAAAAACTGTGAAACTTGAAAATATGCACAAGAGAATGTCACTGGTCAATTATTTCCAAATATATTTACATCCAAAGCCAGCTGCAATACCAACTTAAGATAAGATTGGATATTGGATAAAAACTGGATATCATCAATTTGTGATAAATGACTTCTGTCTATACAATCTTCTTTGACATATGAATTCATGTTTGTCACCTACAGCAGGGGTCTCCAAACAGTTCCACTGAGGGCCGAGTGTCTGCAAGTTTTAGTTTTTTCCTGTAAATTGGTTCCAGGTTCAGACGTAAATAACCAGATGAGGGTAGACCTAACCAATCAGTGACATAATTAATCAATCAAGTACAAGGTGAGAGTGAAAACCTGCAAACACTCGGCCCTCCGTGGAACGGTTTGGAGACCCCTATAATGTGTTTGCTGAGAGGGTTAATCTAGCTGACTGACAGGACTTTTGACACTTTGACCCTCTAACAGTGTGTTTGTGTGTGTGTGGGAGGGGGGGGTGGGGTGAGCAGGTACATTGGTACTTGTGTGTGTATGTTTTTTCCTGTGTAAAGGCAGGATGTAGCTGAAGATATCAATGTCCTGTATGTACAGTGGAACATCAATGTTTAGTTGGTTATACTCGCCACTGACAATTTAGTAAAGGTTTGAGGAGAGACAAACTCCAATCAATTTATTATGAAATGTACGATGCAAATTGCATATTATGATGTGGGCTTGGGTAAGGTTTAAGATTAGGGATAGAATAAATGTTAGGGTTAGGATATTATTAAAGGTTAGTAGATAGTTAAAATGTTACAGTAAGTAACTCTCAAAATAAAACGTTTCCCCCTTCCGCCAGTATCGTACAGACCACGCAGTCATAACAGGACAGAAACAACCCACCCTTTGTATAGTGTTTGATATGACGCATTCACGTCCTAAACCACCCACTTTCTAAATAGAAATACGCATTTTAATGAAAGTTAATGACAACAAGACATCACACAATCCATCCAACTGTTAGTTATTTTAATACGTCTTTGTTCAACTCCCAGTGCCTACATACACAGCGCACACATGATGGTGACACGGCTGATTCAGGCGGTTTTCGATCATCCCGCGGAGAAGAGGGATGGGGTCAAGCGGCTTATGGAGGCAGGGAATAAGCACGGCTGCGGAGTATGACGTTCCGGACGGTGGCTGGAACGAGCCGGCTGTACAAACCGCGGCCCGCAGGGGATTGCGGGTGGAGATTCAGATGGAGCTGGCTTGTGTTGGTGAATCCAAGCCGCGGGGGGCATTGCCATTGGCGGACAGCTCCGGGACTGTGAACGTTTGGGGCGCGTGTCCGTCTTTACTCCTTGCGGGCCAGACCTTGAGCCCATGGAACTGGGAATTATGAGGCTCACCGCAGAAGAGAGAATGACGGAGTCGACATGGTCTGTGCCTGTTCTGCGGGGAGAGAGGGCACGGAATGGGTGTGCTTCGGCCCAGACGCGGAGCAGGAAGTGGGTGAGTAGCCAGTGTGCGTG
>JACXGK010011258.1:0-16345 GCA_016801125.1 Novumbra hubbsi
GATCTGGGACAACAGTGGATCTGGGACAACAGTGGATCTGGGACAACCACTAAATATGAAAACCATACTCAGGTGGCTAACATCTTGGTGAATGGTTAAATAACGGTTGAATAATTGCAAAAAAAAAGCAAGATTTGGTATCAGTTGACCACTAAAATATGTCATGTAGCAAAGGAAGTTGACCTTGTTAGAAAGACTGTGTTAACTTTGTAATCATTGGAGAAATATGGAAGGTCAACATCTTGAAAGAAAACCCCCTCTGATTTAAATGGTTTATCATTTGGTTGTGGACAGGGATCTTACAAAGTCTGAGCTAAAGGGCAAGCAAAGAACAACAGTCGTCCTCTATACAGTCAGTGTGGTTTGTGTGGATGGGGGACATGGTCTTCTGTGCCATCTAATTTTTACTGTCCTCGTGTGACACAGGCTGGAGTTTCATTCAAAATAGGAAAGTAACCCCCTGTTCATTTTTTTTCTCTCCATCGGTTTTTTTGGTTTGAAATGAGCTTTAGAACAAGAAACATTTTGCCAGAGAGCAGCTCTGAACTTGAATCGGTTGTGACAGAGTAGGAATGGAATGTCAGCATAATGCATTTATGAGGTACAGTATGTGGCTTTACCTGATTGACCTGCATGTATTCTCCATGCTGCTCACAGCCAATATCAAAGACATATTTTCCAGGACCCGAGGGCTGAAACAAGGATGACACTTTAGCATATTTTAGCATATTAATGTACTATAGTCGTCACGCTTAGCCTGGGCCGCTCCTTTAAATCCAGGGGGTGTCAAGGCTTTGGAACAAGCCAGATTACTCCCTTTCACGCCTGACTTACATTGTCGTCAAGGAAGTTGCCTTGGTATCTGTGATTGAGGTGGATGAATTCCCCAGAGGACTCCCTCTTGCCCTTCAACCAGGTGCCTGTGTATTTGGAGCCAGTGTCACTGTAGTGGTATGTTCCCTGTCCATGTCTGCCAAAACACATACAGAGTATGGGTGGTGCTGTTAGGGTGGTAGGCCAAAGATAGGCAGTAACTTGCTATCTCAGCTCTACCACATACCTCTGGTGGCGAAGCCATTCCCCGTCGTATTTGTCGTCATTGGGATATGTGTAGATGCCGTGGCCCTCACGTTGGTCATTAACCCAGCTTCCTGTGAGAGGGAGCGATAAGGTGTTTTTACGACGGGCCACTCAAACGGACAGCAAGGCACACAGGTAAACGCAGTAGGCACACACACACCTTTATATTTGGATCCATCTGGGTAGTAGAAGACTCCCTCTCCGTGTTTCAGGTTCTGGTAATATTCTCCGATGTACTTGGCCCCATTCTTAAACCGATATGTGCCCTGGCACACAAACACAAATGAAAAGTCACGGACATGGTAAAAGGTGAACCAATGCTGGTATCATCATGCCATGGATAGATTTTGTGTGGATTACCTAATTTTAGTTACCTGGCCAGACCTTTTCCCGTATTCATACATCCCCTGGTAAGTGTCTCCATTAGGCAGCACAGCTTTGCCGACCCCATGTCTCTCTCCTGCTTCGTTTCGGTCGCCTTCATATTCCTGTGTTCATCGGTGACATCGCGGTGTCACTATTGCTCCGGCGCAAGTCGAAATCTTAGCCAGCTAGCCCCAAGTTTCAGCACACTTTACTCACCCCAAGGTAGCCTTGATCATCTTGAATATCCTCTGAACCAGCGTCTGACATCTTTAGATACACTTTTCAATTGCGAAACATAAAGGCGGTACCTAGTTATTGTAATATAAAGTAAAATGTCAGCTAATTAACGGACCCCTTTCCTTTCATCAGCACGCCAACTCGTCAGTTTACGGTTGTCATGACATTTCTGACACGTGACAGATCTAGAAAACACAAATAAACCCGCGAACGAATACTAATGAAAAAAACTACGTTTATAAGTTTCAGAATAATTATAATAAAGCTGTTTAACTAGTGATACAGACATTTCATCAATTAAAGAAATGGCAAAATAAAGCTTTTTGAGTTTCAAATAACCAATATTCGTGATTAAAATGTAAATTAATGTTTATTACGTTTTTGGACACACCAAGATGCGTTTGGATATCTAACTCATTACATCAAACACGGACCGGTTCTTTAAACAGTGGTGACGTCAGGGGTAGACCGAGGGGGAGGTTCGGCCTTTGGGTTGGGCGACCAGTCTGTTACTGAAGTAAAGGAAGTGAATGACAGTTCCACACACTAAGCCCTGGATCTCTGAATGAACAAGGAAGTGGTAGCTTACCACCAAAGTTTCATGAGAAACAAGACGTTTCTTCTGAATTTTACCTTGATTTCAGTCACGGTAAGTTTGATTATGCACCACTCTGTGTGTATATTGATGGGCGAGGCGATTTTTCATAGGGAGACCGACGTTTTTGTCTTGCGTCTAATGTACGAGGATGAGTAGAAAGTGCACGAACGAGCGAGTCGTTGTTTTTAATACACACGTTTAGCAAAGCTGTCAGATACAGTTTTACAATGATACATCATTCATACGTTTGGTTGGAGAGAATATTGGTTACAACATTGATGAAGGTCATGAATATATGTCTATACACTATGTATACAAATAGTTAAATCGAGTACTTATGTATCAAACTGGCAAATGCACGAACGTTACAAACCGGCTTCTCCATATTTCATGGTTATCACTAAGGGAGTAAATTGTAAATTTTTGTAAATGTAATTTACGCCTTTTTAGTAACCAATCATCTAAATTAGAATGTTGTGTAATACGTCTCAAAATTATAAAGAAGTGTATGGTTAAACCAGTAGGCTACATTTCAGCAGGGTAAGTAATGAACTTCAGTAGTCAATTATATTTTCTCCCTCCGCCACATTGGTTTAGTGAATGCCCAATCCAAGATTCAGGTTTCCGATTTTGCAATTTGCTTCATGCTGTACTCTGGTGTATGGGTCAATTAGGAATGTGACGTGGAGTGAACGTTTTGTGTGTTACTAGTATAATTACTATATTCAGTTTGCATTTAATATATGCACAGTTTGTGGTTCAGTGGATGGCTACGTGTTTTCAGACATCGATAGTAAGTTATGCGTGCCAGTGGTGTGTTCATTCAATTAAACAAACAAAAAAAACGTTTAATGTCGAAACCTTCAATCAGACTTTCTATTTAACATTTTCAGGTAGAACGCTCGCCGTTCTGTAGAAGCAGAAAACCTACCGGGAAACGCTACTGTAGCCTATGACTTGCTTCGACAGATGCGTCCATGTTTTAGGTAGGGATTATAAGGAAGGCAAGACATTGGGGAACATTTATTAGGGGTTCTTCGTTGAAACTGTGCAGGTGTTCCTGTACGTGGAATGAGTAAATTAACCCCGTTTTATAATTCTTTAAATATAACCTAATCCCTGAAAAAGTAAAACACTAAAGTTTTTTTTTAGGAAAAACTAAAGGACCTCTTTAGACGCCCTAAAAGGCCTTTTAATTTTAGATTGTAAAGAGGGACTAAGAGGAACTGAACACCTTCCCCCTGCAACTGAGCTCCAGTCCCGGGGCACAACACACAAGCCTTGCTAGCTCATGTGTTAAAGTGCCTGTGTCCAACACAATACTCGAGTTCACTGACAACAAGGCAATGAAAGGCTTGATGATGATAACGAGAGCATAGGTTAGTGGTGGGAGAGGGGGCAGTGTGGTGCACAGTGTCAGTAAAACAAAAAAGAGCTGTTTGTACCCGACAGGAATCCCTAATCCAAATGAGAGATGGCTGAGTTGGGTTGGGTTTGACGTTTCTCTGTGTCACATCACTAAGGAATTAGCAAACATTGCACACTGACACACGTCAAAGGTGCACTTTGGAGCATATTTTCATCCGAGGACGCTGAAAAGATTTGTTCATGTCGGTGATAGTTCTCCACTGCAGCTAGAGGTGCTAGTGTCCTCTTCATCAGGCGCTTCCCTGTGTGTTGATCATCTGTCAAATGTGGCACCTCCCACTTGAGTGAGGCTGGAGGTGTATAAGTCGAGATCCCGAAAGGAGCTTGATACCCATATGAGGCAAGTTTCGTCCCTTCACATCTCTGCATCATCTCACATCGACACAACCATTGGTAATGCAGGGGCAGGCTGAACCCAAGACCCATGTAGAAACCTCCCTGTTCTGAAGGCTATTTGTGCATCATTATCACTTTGCAATTTAAAATTAAACCACTTGGCATAAGTCCTTCAAATATGTTCGTCAACGCCACTGTACATTTTATTACTGAAATGTTTCCCAAGTACCAGCACCATTTAAATGTTCAGACACACTTACCCATTCTGTACAAGATAATGAAAAAGCATGGCAATAACATGTTTACAAATATACAAGAACTCTGTCTGGGCTTCCTCACAGCTCATTGGTTACCATGGAGCTGAGGAACATCATCAGTTACCCTTGAAACCTGTATTGTTTTTTTTAATCTCTACCTACTGGGGTTGGAACATTTGAACACTTGCTGTCTTTCTTGGATGTGTTCAACATTTGTTCAACTCCCTTTCCTGGGAATGAAACCTTGTTACCTATGGTCATCGTGAAATGCCTTTTGAAAGTAGGTGCTTGGTTGTAGGCTGGTGTCTGAATGAGACATCCACATGCCAAGGCGTCACCAGAACCTTCTAGAGGCTCAGACGGCATCCTACATTGGTTTGGGTCTATTTAGAAGAGGCACCGCGAAGCTTGGCGCATGTTTATGTGTTTATGGTTTCACAAGAAGTATGGTTGCCACACGTTTAATGTGACCGGACATAATGGCACAGCTTCACTCATAGACCAACACATTGATGAGCCAAGGCATTTGACACCTTAGAACAGGGGTCTCCAAACCGTTCCGCGGAGGGCCGAGTGTCTGCAGGTTTTAGTTTTTTCCTGTATATGTGTTCCAGGTTCAGACCTAAATAACCAGATGAGGGTAGACCTAACCAATCAGTGACATAATTAATCAATCAAGTACAAGGTGAGAACGAAAACCTGCAGACACTCGGCCCTCCGTGGAACGGTTTGGAGACCCCTGCCTTAGAACAAGCTGTCCACATGTCATTCAACCGACAATCAACAAAAAAATCCAAGTAACATGTACTGCATTGATTTACTTTTGCTTGACTTTGCCCCACACAGGGGACGACCGCCTTGGAGGGGATATTCCGACTCTCTCCTGGCCATGGCTGTCAGGCATGGCTTTGAAGTAATCGTGCGGCAAGTGATGAGCAACAGGTTGTTATCGTCGCTGTGAGGTTTGACCCCCGTCCACTGCCGTTCCGATCCCAGTCATGGCCCCAGTGCCTCCTGGGATCAGATTCCTGGCCTCCTTCAACCGCGACCAATGGTGAGGCCTCCCTGTCCATTTCCCTCCCTGTCCATTTCCCTCTGTCCGTCTGTTTGTCAATACATACTGGCACAAGAAAAAGCATTTACCGTCCGATGGAACATACCTTTTAATAGCATTCCCGTCCCATGGAACATACCTTTTAATAGCAGATACATCCGACGGGGTGAATAGATTCTTTTATCACGTTTCTCCTGTTTTTTGTACTTTGCCTCCAGCACATTTTACTGAATTGTTTATGGGTGTGTCATCTGGTTAAATGTCGGTAGTCAGACCGTCTGAAAGTACATGAACGGGAGAGAGTGAAAGAATCAGTTTAAGCACATAAGTAAAGTGTTTGGCGATGGGATAGGAAGAACTGTGTTTGAAGATACTTTTAAAAAGCTCCAGTACAAATACCATGTGGATAATACTGCTTCAAACGGTACACACGCATCACCTATCTGGAATGGCCTCCGTGAGAGGCAGCTTGATAATCACTGATTCCCTTCATCAGAGGGGTGCTGGGTAATTCATCATCCTCATGGAAAATCCTTTACACACAACTTTCATGAGTAGTGGGGGGGGGGGGGGGTGGGGTTAACCCAGGGATTCTGTTTTTCAGAATTTTAACAACCCTAATTTGGATGGATTTGTTATTCAGGTCTAGGTTGTCAAATTTCTCTCTGTCTATCTGGTGTGTCTGAGTTTCAGCAGAAATGGTTTTATTGCCACAAAAAACATTTGTTTTGTCTCTCTCTTTCTGTCTCAAGCCCAAACACTTTTGGTCTCTGTCTGGCTAGTGTGCAGAGATGTAGCAGGGTCTGTGGTGCTGTTAAAGACCTACTGACATTTCTCCTATTGAATGTTGCCATTTTTTATTCCCATTTGCGTTCCTTGAATTGGTCCAGAGCTGGTCTGTTGCTGAAAAGTCCACAGTCATACACGTCATTACAGAGAAGACCCACTTACTGACGTGTCAACCGGACTACATGGGACTAGTTCGCTGACTTGGCATGTCGTCAGCTTTGTTACACGTGGCAGTAGTTTCTGTGTCATTTCACACCGTATACAAAGGGTTCCTAAGGCCTACTGCAAATGTAAAGAGACACTCCTGGCAACACCCTCACAGGTTAAATGTTTGATCTCCATTCAGTTCCTTCACACCCCTGTTTTTGCGTTTTAGTTTCCCTTGAATGGATACCATAAAAGGAGTCAAGCCAAAGGGTCTGAAGTCCAGATGTCCTCTACCTCCGCTCTGGGTACAAGTGGCCATAAACGGGTTTTAGGATTGCGCCTGACTCCAAAAATGTCAGCTATCCTCGTACTTAACCAATCACGTCACATTAAGCCAATTAAAAAAAAAAAGTATGTTCATACTAGACCGTGAACAAAGAGAGGAATGCCTTTCGTGAATGAACTAGTCTGGGCACTGTCATGTAGTCCAATGACTTGAACGTCTTGCCCTCTTGTGCCAAGCAAGGATAAATGGCCCTAAAATGAACTGGCTGCCATAACAAAACTCAAGACCGTGTCCTCTGTTGTGTAGGTTTCTATTTCTGCAGCCACACAGAAACCGTACAAGTAGGTTGACAGGTTTATCTGCCAACATATTGTGTCAGTATTATTTAGACTTGGAAAGGTTTGAACGTAGTTATGTAAAAGATTGAGTCAAGTTATAGAAACATTTCTACTGTTGGACTTCAGACGGATAGTACATTAACGTTCAGCGTGTACTCTGATGGATGGCTGTTTAGACCACAGCTGACGATTCCTCACTGGTTTCGCCTCATCACAAACATTTGCTTCACCTCTGTGTTTCCGTGACGGTTGCTCAGGCTCTTGTGATTACGCCAGGCTTCGTGGATACGGGGTCAATGGAAGGTCAGACTGCCCTAAATGCTGGTGCATCCATGGGCCCCAGGTAGAATCTCTCTGGCATTCGCCTTATTCCTCTCCTCTTGCTTGAAAACCTGCTTGAAGGAGAGGAAGTTGTGTCCTCCCCTCTGACCTCCTCATCGGGTGGGTTTGGAGAAGGAAGTTAGAGAGCAGGGAGATGTGAATAATAAATGAACTGCTGCTGTGAATCCCTGTGTGAGTGATCCTCTCCAGACCCGCTCACCACTGCCCCCTACTGTTGTGACATCACCCTGCAGGTACAGAGCCTTCACCTTTGGCCTCACTTTCCTGCTGTACACCAGCTTTCACCTGTCCAGGAAGCCCATCAGCATTGTAAAGGTAGGACGGACACACACACACACACACACACTCACTCTCAGGTGTCCTCTGTTTTACATTTGTTGGTTATTTACAAGTGCTCTAAATCCAGTGACATAAGACACACTCATAAGACACCTGGCCATAGACAGCTATAGTATAGGTTATTCACTGTACAAACTGTCTGCTCACATCATAACACAGACACATTAGGATATTTAGTCCTAAAAAACATAGCTTTATCTAAAAGAAATGTTACTTTTCTGCAATGAGTGTTTTCTTTTGAATATTTGTATTGAAAATCTAGACTGACGTTTCACCTTTTTATCTGGAGGTGTTCTTCATAGTTTTAAAAGGATTAAACAATCTGTTAATAAAAAAGACTTCTGTAACTTGTAATCCTTCAGAAAAGGGCCAAACGTCAAAGAAGACAAGGTGGTAAAATAAATATTCAAGAGACAACACTGTCCGCAAAGTTCTGTTGCCCTAATTTTCAACTCGACCAGCTTCACACAATGTAGAATCTGACTGTCTTGAGCAAGTTAAACATGTAAATCTGTCCACTTCAAGACTGGTTGCTGTTTATAGTGCAGTCTATTATTACAAGAGATGATCAGGGACAATGACCTTGGACTGTTTTGTTTGATAGAAACGTGTTGCAGAAAGACTCCTACGTACTAAATAAAACATGTCCACCTGGCTATAACTACCTGTAAAAGGTAGAGATTATTTTGTCCTGAAAATGTTTCCTATTCCACCTGACACATCATTTGAGTGCGTGGCTTTTTAAAATTAAAACCTTTCACAGTTCTACTTATCTATCGCCAGCCAATCAGAATCAGCTTTATTGCCGAGTGTGTTTACACAAACAAGATATTTGCTTTGGTACGTTGGTGCATAACAGTAACACAGTGAGTGATAAGTGATAAATAACAAAGTAGACAGAAGTAGGAAAACGACACATTAAAATACAAATGCTCTCTCGTTTATCAGTACTCCAGGGGACATTTCCGGGTCTTTCTCTGTTGGTGGTTGCCCTTGGTGATTGCAGCATTCTCGTTGATTCAACTAAATGTTCCCTTGCCACTGACTTCCTGTCGTATTGTTTCGACCTTTCTGTTCTGTGCGCTTTGAGATTATTCCTCTATAATGAAAAGCGCTACAAATGCAGTAGATTTACTCTTTGGACTTTTACTCTATATGTCTCCACACACTACTGAACGTATTGCCAGGACAGGTGCTGTAACATGATCCTCACACAACGCACATCCCAGGGAACTGACCCTGATCCAGCTGCCATGTTTGTCTTGGAACCCTGGCGCGGCTGGAAGCCGCTTGACATGAGGCTAAAATGTACAACTTTATTGTTTGACAAGCTATGTCGCGTGTGTGCGTTGGCTCACGTCCATCGTTTCTGATGTGGTGACTTCTATTTGTTCCACAGAGTGAGCTGCATAAGAACTGCTCTGCCTTCGCGGAGCTCTCCACCTCCAGTAGTAGCCAGTTGCCAAGCCTCACGGATGCCGACTGCAGCTGGAAACCGTTTGGTAAGACAACGCTCAGCCTCACTCCCCGCCAGGTTCAGACTCCTGCCAGCCCATCCGCCCTCCCTCATCAGCTGCACGTCTCCCTCACTTGTTCCTGATGGCTTATCGTGGATGACCCATCTGAACAAACCCTTGGGCCTCCTCCTCTTTCCCTATGTCCAGATAAAAGTAACTACAAGCAGCTGTTGGGAGCCATGGACTACTCCTTCCTCTGTGCCTATGCCGTGGGCATGTACCTCAGGTATGTCTCAGACTGTCCACTCGGGCTGGTAATCGGCTAACAGAAGGCTGGTAATCGGCTAACAGAGGGCTGGTAATCTGTTAAAGTTCGGGCGTTGTGATCATTTTAGGCTGAGGGAACGATGCTGCTCCACCTTTGGGAGGAGACTCGTGTTTTGTATTGAGGAGAACCGGATTTTCAGTCGCTCAGTTTGCTTTCCATGGAAACCGTTGCACAACTCCGTTACCCAGAGCGGTCCAGCCAGGTCCTGCTGGGCTCGTGTCTTGCTGAGCAGTGGAGGCGTGCGGCTGTGTTGTTTGAATGTGAGCCGTAGAGCGCTTGGTAGTGTTCCCACTGGGTGAACGCATCCCCTTTGTGCCCCCAAACGCCAGTGGCATCATCGGCGAGCGCCTGCCCATCCGACTCTACCTGAGCGTTGGCATGGTGATGAGTGGCCTGTTCACCTGCCTGTTCGGGCTGGGCTACGTCTACAACGTCCACAGGCTCAGCTTCTATGTGTTCGTCCAGGTGAGTTTGTCCCGCATACCTGAACGCTAGCCTGAATTCCAACCAATCGGCCCTAACTAATGTCCGTGTGTCCCTCCCACCTCAGGTGGCCAATGGCTTGGTTCAGACCACCGGTTGGCCCAGTGTGGTGACATGCATTGGGAACTGGTTTGGCAAGGGAAGGTAAGGTTCTGGTTCTAGCAGGTCACAGATACCGGACTGACCCGTAGTGTGTCGGTCACAGATGAAGCCTATTCCTTGACAAAAAAATCAAGGTTAATGGAGAATCTTTGTGGGAATTACAGGGAATTACATTTTAGTACTGGATTAGGCTTGATCTGTGTTTGGACCCCCCCCCCCACGTTTAGTGTGACGTATTATTTTCTATAGACCCCAGACTTTAGAGGAAGGACCAATGACACTTAGTATTCACTACAATACACTACTGTATTCGGTGAAACACTGTTATTCCACCACAGCTGACAGAACCACTGAGTTTTGTTTTGACCTTCTACAGACTCAGTTTACAGTGTTTACTGTACGCTTGGTGATGCCTGATGACTAAATAAAGACCCGTTTTACTCAATAGAGACCAGTTGACAATGACAGTTTATCTGCCTTAGGAGGTGTCTCCCTGTTGCGGCTCCTAACAAACAGTATACATTCAGTTTTCTGTCAGAATGTGTGCTACTCACTGGGTCATGTTGCTATTAATGTTGTGTGATGTCGGTGCTGATGCATCACCGCCGAAGCCCATTGGGGTTGACAGGCCAGTGTGGTAACCCCTGTGGAAACCCTATGGTAACCCCTGTGGAAACCCTGTGGTAACTGGGGTCCCTCTACAGGAGAGGCCTGATCATGGGGATCTGGAACTCCCACACTTCGGTGGGCAACATCCTGGGCTCGCTGATTGCCGGCTACTGGGTCTCCTCCAACTGGGGCCTGTCCTTCATCGTCCCTGGCCTCATCATCGCCGTCATGGGCGTTGTCTGCTTCCTTTTTCTCATCGAACGTAAGCAACTCCCAGCTGTTGGCCTCTTGGGGGGGGGGGGTTGATGGTCACAAGGTGTACCTGCTGATGTTAATGTGTTGACCGTGTTTCTGGACTGAACCGACTGTTTCTGAGTCTGTGGTCACAAGGTGTACCTGCTGATGTTAATGTGTTGACCGTGTTTCTGGACTGAACCGACTGTTTCTGAGTCTGTGGTCACAAGGTGTACCTGCTGATGTTAATGTGTTGACCGTGTTTCTGGACTGAACCGACTCTTTCTGCCTGTAGACCCAAATGATCTGAAAGGCATCCATGCTGGACTGGACCCAGCTCCCTGCAGCCAAAATGTAAGTAAGGATTTCTCTCTGGCACTCGAAAGCTTCTCTGCTTGGGAGAAACCCGATATAGGCATATTTCGGGGAGGGGAACATACCTGTATCACAGCTCCCTTTGTTCTACCTTTGTTTAGTGCACAGCGGGGCTCTTGTTTCACGAGTAAGGTAATTGTGTGGAGAAAATAAGTCTGAATTGGCCTTGATTGTTTTGATCTTTTTCACAAAGCGCATGGCAACCGTTTCCTAGACAACCGCTGACATCTCCCCTCGGGGAGACACACAAATCAAAAAGACGTGAAGCATGATTCACTGTGGCTGTACTCTTTGTATGGATTTATTTGGCGTTGTGATTGATGGATGTTATTTAGTCTCTCGCTACCTGTTTGGTGGTAGGTGGGACACTGAATTGGAAACACTCAGATGTAGCTTTCTGTGGACTCTGTTAGGTTAACTTTATTTTCTTTTTCGGCTTCCCTCACCCAATTTAGCAAAAGCTGACAAAAAACTGGAATGGGAAAAATGGACACAAGCAACTATACCATTCCTACAAACAGGGAAGCAAGAGTCAGGTGTGTGTTCGGGCCTGTTTTTGTGACTTTTTGTGTTTGCGCGTGTACATTCTTCAAGAACTAAAAAAGAAAACACAGCTTTGATGCATTCGTGTGTGTGTGTTAGTCCGTTGACATCAGCCCTGGCTGTTTTTCCCCCCGACACTCTCAGGGCTGGGACACGGAGTTGCTCCTCCCCCAGGAAGACAGCAGCACCGTGTGTGTTCCCATTCAGCAGCTGGTGGTGGTGAAGGGCGAGTCGGAGCCCTCGGCCATCAGCTTCATGGGCGCTCTGCGCATCCCGGTCAGTACCAGGACCCCCCGTGGCCGGCTCGGCACAGGCCCGGAGATTCAGCTCGGTCCCGTGTGGTCCGGTCCGCTGAAATATGTTTAGTCGTCATCCCCATTCATCACCTGCGCTGCGATAGGCTGAGCTGTGTCGGTACTCCACCGTAAAAGTGGGGGGGTTTTGGCGTTGTACGTTTTGCTACGTTAAGAATATACAGTACGCCTTCTGCTCCAGTCTCAATTCAACTGTTGCCGGGGGGTTTTAATGTTATTTGTACGCATGCAGTGTTTGTCCATGACTTGTGGGCTACAACCTGGGCCGAACGCGGAGGGCAGTTGGTTCAATGCCCAACCTGGGCCGAACGCGGAGGGCAGTTGGTTCAATGCCCAACCTGGGCCGAACGCGGAGGGCAGTTGGTTCAATGCCCAACCTGGGCCGAACGCGGAGGGCAGTTGGTTCAATGCCCAACCTGGGCCAGCATGGAGGGCAGTTGGTTCAATGCCCAACCTGGGCCGAACGCGGAGGGCAGTTGGTTCAATGCCCAACCTGGGCCGAACGCGGAGGGCAGTTGGTTCAATGCCCAACCTGGGCCAGCATGGAGGGTAGTTGGTTCAATGCCCAACCTGGGCCGAACGCGGAGGGCAGTTGGTTCAATGCCCAACCTGGGCCGAACGCGGAGGGCAGTTGGTTCAATGCCCAACCTGGGCCAGCATGGAGGGTAGTAGGTTCAATGCCCAACCTGGGCCAGCATGGAGGGTAGTTGGTTCAATGCCCAACCTGGGCCAGCATGGAGGGTAGTTGGTTCAATTCCCAACCTGGGCCGAACGCGGAGGGCAGTTGGTTCAATGCCCAACCTGGGCCGAACGCGGAGGGCAGTTGGTTCAATGACCCGTGGAGTTGACTACCTCTGACTCGCTGTCTCTCCAGGGAGTGATCGAGTTCTCGCTCTGTCTGCTGTTCGCCAAGCTGGTCAGCTACACCTTCCTCTTCTGGCTGCCTCTCTACATCACTAAAGCAGGTAATGCTACAGTAGTATCTACACCTTCCTCTTCTGGCTGCCTCTCTACATCACTAAAGCAGGTAATGCTACAGTAGTATCTACACCTTCCTTTTCTTGCTGCCTCTCTACATCACTAAAGCAGGTAATCCTACAGTAGTATCTTGTCGCCGCTGCCTCGGAAACCAGACAGCCGTCCTACCTTTTTAAGAAATGAAACCAATCAAATCGTTGGGGTTAATACCGCAAAATGTCTCCGGGTTAAAGTGTCAGCTTAAATCACCAACATGTACAGTGCCCTCCAGAATTGTCTTTTATTATCTTAACACGCGGAAATTGAATTGCTCCCCCCCTCCCCCCCAATGATCGTGATGCTAACATCAGCACCTGGGTTTGCTGCATGTTATTGGCACTTTGATTGGAATGGATGAGACGAGAACGTGTTGGCCACATGAGACGAGAACGTGTTGGCCACATGAGACGAGAACGTGTTGGCCACATGAGACGAGAACGTGTTGACCACAAACAATATCAGGATGTTTTGTGTTTAAAAGATGAATGGGCGTTCAAGAAAATGGTGGTGGATGTGAGATGTTGTGATGAGATTTGGCTTTAAAATGATCAGGAACCTGGTTACGATCCATATAGTGTTTCACTTAAATCTATCTGCCTCTGCTAGAAGGATAAAAGTGAGTCATTAGGGGCTCATCCAGCGGGGATATTTTACAATACATTCTGCCATATTCAAAGCAAATGGCTCTATGACCACAGAATCATGTTTTTGTGTTAACCAGCCTGGTCCCTCTACCTAAACCACAATTAAATCAGTGGAGAATCCAAAATAGATCTCTTGCTAGCTTTTCTCCCACCTCATCAAACATTATAGAAGACTCAGTGCTGTTATCTTTCAAGATGGAGTGTGATCGAATGTCTTAATACTGGGGGGGCTGATCATTGACAGGCTCTTTAAGTGTTTACTTCTCACTCGAATTAAAGGTTATAATCCTCGAGCTGATAAACAATTAGATTTTGTTCACTGTATGGTTAATTAATCTAAGAGGGTGTTGTGTAATGTGCAATATTTATTTAGTGTTTCCTGGTAACTGATATGTCGTCACAAGTTTCTAGTCGTGTACATAGACTTACCTTGAGTTGGTGCAAATAGACTCCGCACTGCCAAGGCAATGGTGGCTGTTGGCCCGTAAATGCATTCGTCTCCGAGCATAGGTCTGTCTGTGTTGATAGGCATGTCTATCTGTTTCAGCTCACCTAGATGCAAAGAAGGCAGGTGATCTATCCACTCTTTTTGATGTGGGAGGAATTGTGGGTATGTTCCCTCTCTTTGTTTCTTTAGTGATTGTGTTTAGTTCATTTTGTGTGTACAACTACTGCCGTGTGCATAATGTATTTCTCTGTGAAGATGTGACCTTTAGGTCGTGACCCTGTTTGTGTTTCAATGGACTTTAACGGCAAACCACTAATTCTTTCTTGACCGTGTGCAGGGGGGATCCTGGCGGGGGTCATATCTGATAAACTGGGAAAGAGAGCCACAACTTGTGCTGTGATGCTGCTGTTAGCAGCTCCTACTGTGAGTCTGTGTTCTGCTTCTGTCACTCTCTGTCACTCTCTCTCTCTCTCTCTACGTGTTACTCTCTGTCAGGAAGATTTGGTCATCTTGCTGACATCATGGTTGAGGTGGTTTTGACGGCTATTAATTCTTTCTTGTTTCAGCTTTATGGCTTCTCCATGATCAGTGTGTTTGGACTGGGGCCCACAATCGGTAAGGACTAACTCCATGTAGTTTAACCGGTTACCTACTCTGGACTGGATCCTATTGATGTCAGACTGAGTTCAGTACTAGTTTTAAGGTGAATGGTGGGACAACGTCTCATTACTCAGCAAAGTCCAATTCTGCAAATTATTGCTTGAAGGCAGAAAACGTTCTGCTCATTTCACAAAAAGCAGTGTTGTGGGTTGGGTTTCAGAATTTCACCCTACCCCTGTCAGTGTTGACAGCCAGTGGCTTGCAGGGGAAAAGTGTCAAGTCTGTGGGGTTTTCTTACGTTCTGCCAACCTCCCGGTGACCCACGCTTTGTCTCTGCCCTCCCAGGCATGCTCCTGGTGTGTGGGGGGCTGGTGAACGGACCGTACGCCCTCATCACCACCGCCGTGTCCGCTGACCTGGTGAGTCCCCACAAGGGCTGTGTGTTTATCCGAGTGGATCTTTATTTCTTTTTTATCGTCACACTTTTTACAGTATAGTCAACTTGGCAGACATGTCCTGTCACGTGTTTTAAGAAATTAGGTGGGGCGCTCATCTCCATAGGTAGTAAACTTTAACTCGGCTTGTTAGCAAAAGTCAGTGTTGGGAAGAAGCCCCTCCAAACCGTAAACATGACCAGTGTTGGGAAGAAGCCCCTCCAAACCGTAAACGTGACCAAATTAGCGGAGGAACAGGTGCGTTTAATGTTAGAAATAAGCAATACAAGCAATTGTTTTGGATCAAGGTGGCTGGAGGAGATGATCCAAGTGACTACATAAAAGGCAGTATTATTTGGGCACCGATGTCACTGAATGGTTTGATCAAACGCTATGGCCTTCACAGTCACCAGGTCTCAACCCAAATGAACACCTATGGGATACTGTCTCCGCGTGTGTGTCTCTCACCTCACATCCTGTCCTTTTTGTTTTGACCTTTGACCCCAGGGAACACACAAAAGCCTGAAGGGTAACTCCAGAGCGCTGTCCACTGTCACAGCCATCATTGACGGCACTGGATCAGTAGGTCGGTCAATCCCCACACTTCTCCTGTCACTTCCCACCTAAGTGGCCGAAAGCAGAAAGTGACGCTCAAACTCTCCTGGGATCCTCAGGTGCCGCCATTGGTCCCCTGTTGGCAGGGCTGTTGTCATCGCGAGGCTGGGACCAGGTCTTCTATATGCTGATGGGAGCCGACTTCCTGGCACTGCTGGTGGGTTGTGTGTGTGTGTGTGTGGTGTGTGTAGGGGGTGTGTGGCTCCTCCAGGCTGGGGTTTTAATGTGTATCCGACGTGTTTCCCTCCTCAGCTTTTGTTGCGGCTGGTGGCAAAGGAGTTGAGCTCTGCTAACGTGGTTAAACCTCGTTCTGGCAGCACCTCAGTAGAGTAAGTCGGTTCCCTGTGTTGGTTCTCTAATCCGCCTCCAGCGTAGGGTTCGCTGGGTTGGTTCTCTAATCCGCCTCCAGCGTAGGGTTCGCTGGGTTGGTTCTCTAATCCGCCTCCAGCGTAGGGTTCGCTGGGTTGGTTCTCTAATCCGCCTCCAGCGTAGGGTTCGCTGGGTTGGTTCTCTAATCCGCCTCCAGCGTAGGGTTCGCTGGGTTG
>JACXGK010011259.1:0-16340 GCA_016801125.1 Novumbra hubbsi
TGGGTTATGAGCTAAAATACAGCTTTTCAGCAATAGCGCCCCCAAAAGGCCAATCGTGTCAAAAGTGTGTAGGCCTCATCTGGTCCTCCTAGCAACCATGGACACAAAGTGTGGTGAACTTTGGACCAACGGTTGCTGAGATACGCCCTCACGTACTGTTTTTTGCCTTCGCCGACACATTTGATTGGCTGTTACTTACAAACCGCTTTGATAATCAAAAAACCTTCTGATAACTTTTGTGCGGCTTCGTCTTACAATCAACTATGCAAAGAAACGGGACGATTAAACAAAATCTGTGACCTGTGAAACTTTTTTAAGCTTTTACGTAAAATCCAAGATGGCGGAAGATCTATATATCCGCAAAACGTCATAGGGTGCATTAAACTCGGCATGATCTAAGGAATCTATGGATACCTCATTTATGCGTATCAGACATTAGGTTCAAAAGATACATGGGTAAACACATGTCCAACTTTGACCCGTTGGTGGCGTTAAAGTGAGTGAGGCAGAAATATGAAACTTAGAGAAAGGATAGAGGGGAATGTCCTTAACAAGAATGCCAAAAAATCTATTTTTTACCGCAAGGCTCTATGGGCTTCCATAGACTCCAATGGAAGAGGAAGAAGTTGAAAAGAAGAAAAACAATAGTTGCTTCGCAGCTTTGCTGCTTAGCCCCTTATAATACTTTAATTTACCTCATCTGCCTCTTCAAAAGCACTCATCACTGTCACATTTACACCCAGGTAAACTGCCCCTTGCTATATACATGTCACACCAGACTGTTACAAATGTATAAAGTCACTTTAATGTTTTTGGATCTGGAATATGTTGTTTATTTGTGCAAAATGTTTTAGTCGAATTACTGTCATACTGTAAGCCATAAAATTCAAAATTGAAAGCACTACATGGGCATTATATACATATGCAGCATATATTGGCACGTATTCAACATAGTACAAAAGTTTTACAATTAGTGGCTAAAAATCTCAGAATACTTTTTTCAATTAACATCAGCTGCTTGAATAGAAACCTGAGTTGGAGATACCGTATCTCTCCCTGGTCACTCAGGCCTACACTTCCTTATCATTCATATCGGTTCACTACTGTCCATTACAAGACCATTAAGATTTACCAAATCTCAGTCCTTCACAAATTCACAAAACAAGCTGCTATCTGATCAATGCATTTGCTGAACCCTTTAAAACTATTTGTATTTAGTTAAATGTTATGCTTATTTTAGTTTATATTAATACGTTTTATACTAAATATGTAGCATATGTATATAAATATCCAATACCTATTAAAATGCTGTTAATTCATACTAATTCATTTTCTAGGGTATTGGTTCTCAAACCTCCATTGACCCCCAGATAAGATGAATCAGGTGTGCTAGCTCTGGAATAGTTTGAATACATGTTTGGGGGTCCTCAAGGAGAGGTTGAAAACCTTTGGCATTTTTTTAAACCCATATTTTATTAACCATTTATTTATCCCCTCTAAATTACACGTTGCACTATAGGCCTTGCCGTCTCACAGTATCATTTATCGCATCATTTTATAACTTTTTTTTTTTTTTCGCCAGTCATTTTGGCGGTGACTATACACTAAGACTACAGTGGTAATTCCTAAGTGACTCACTGGCATAGTAAAGATCAGCAGCAGCTGTTCGGCGTTATCTGTCCTGGGCAAATTGGGACAGTGAAGGCTTAACCTGAGGTGGTCGTCCCGATTACCTCCTTACGGATTGAACAGATTAAGAGATTTAACCTGTTTCTTGATATGACAAGACCATTGAAATGTCTTCTGTTACTCACTCTGACATTGAATGGCAGTGGTAGCTGGTTGGTTTAGCATGGTATGATGGGAAGCACCATATATGGCATTGATGTTTTGTCCTGAGGATAGGTCTAGGAGTTCCAATCATGGTGATTATATGCAAAGCCCCTAGGCCCAGAAAGGAGATTAACAGGTTAATTTAATACAAGAGGTCAGATTGGTTAAATGGAACATCTGTGTAAAATGGATTTAGGGGGTTTAGAAAATGTGTTGCTATGGATAAAATTTGTACAGGTCATCTAGGAATGATATGTCTTTCCTTAATATATTAATTATATCATATTTCCATAATTTATTCAAACCATAAATATGCTACGCTCTTGATAAAAGTCCAACAAGACAATCCCGTACAATTGCATTTTTGCCACCAGAAATCTAGATAAACCCAACAGGATGTCCTATATAGGAATATAACAGGAAAGCCTGCATGCGTTTTAACGTCTTTCCTGTGGGAGAGCTTGCAGGATTCTTGTTACAACCTTTTATAGTAGCAGTGACTTGAGTTAGTTTGTGATTAGTTGTAATCAGTGGTTCCTTGTTATCCATGAAAAATATTACCATAGTATAATTTACAACTGTTTGATTACTTTAGATAATCTTTAACAAGGTAGAGTTTCACAAAGATTGCAACAGTGCTTGAACATCTGTATATAGAGTTAGTAGTTAGGGTGGTTAGGAAGAGAGAAGAAGCTTACCAAGACATTTTGGAAAATTCTAGGCTTACAACGTTGTGGGAAATGTTTGGGGAAGGCCATTTTCTGTTCCTGCATGACTGTGTACCAGTGGACAAAGCAAGGTCCATAAAGGCATGAAAACAGACACAATTCTGTAGTGGAAATCGTTGCATGTGCTCAGGAACACTCAATGAACACAGTTTGTCGCTGCATCCACAAATGCAAGTTAAAACTCTACCATCAAAAACAGAAACCATAAATAAACAAGATCCAGAACTGCCATCGCCTTCTCTGGGCCAAAACTTATTTAAGATATCATTTTCAAGAAACAATACCATTTCTCAGTTTCAAAATTTTCTTAGTAGTCTTCATACTATTTCTATTAAATATAGGTTTTAAATGATTTGCACATCATTGCTTTCTGTTTTTCTATACATTTTACACAGCGTCCAGAGTTTTTGGAAACATAGTTGTAAATAAAAATAAGGAAACAAATGTAGTGATAAGAGAACCCAATGGGGGAGTCTAATTAGTCAACAAACAGAACCTAATGAATAGGACTAAGGGAGAGGTTGTTCATCAAAGGCATATGTAGAAAGCAGTGAGCCATTGTCAGCATATTCGCTTATCAAGGTGTTAAGCTTAATAATAGTCTCAGAGGTCACCTGGTGGACAGTAGATCAAAACAATAGTAAGATTGTATAGAATTGAAAAGAGACAGGTCAGAGAAAACAAAGAGAAAATGCCTAGGTATGGTAATAATAACGTGCCACCAAGTGACAACCAGGTGCTCTTGGACTGGAAACAAACGGTCAGATGAGCTGCAAGAGCAGCTGGAGTTGGTGTGTTTTCTGGGGTAACACATATCTCCATATAGACTGAAATCTTAAAAGACTTTGTAGTCATCTTGTGTCGACCCGGTCATGCAGCAGACCTAGAGCCCACACATAGCCAGCAATGCATTTATTAATTATTATAAGAAATCAAAAGAGGATCCAGGGACTGGTTCTTCTTTAGATTTCTTCCTAAGTCCCAATTAATTGGGGATTTTGTCCCAGCCAATGTACATCAACCCTGTTGTTGAGTATTCAGTATTTATGAAAGACATTTTGATATCTGCCACGTCCACCTGAGCATTTTACTTCTCAACTGATCACACAGGGAAGGGGGACAAAAAACAATAAAAACAGAATAGACTCCCTGGACCTGTAGACAGAGAAAAGGACAAGAGCTTGCTTAGTTCTAAGTAGAAAGAAAGATTCCTCCCGTCTAAACAGAATACGCCACTTTTCATCTTTTGTGTGTGTGTAATGGATGACCAGTGAGATAGATGATGTTTGGCACTGTTGTGTGGCATTGTCTCATCCCCACAACCACAAAGGGTGGGAACACTCATCATCTCAGGCCTATGTATGAAGAGGGTGTCTGCCAGGGGTGTAGGAGGTAGTTGTTGGGGGTAGGGTAGCAGAGGGGTTAGATGATAAAGATGGAAGATGGGTTAATGAGAACAGGGCAGATGGAGAGTGAATGGTCTCCCATGACTTCTCTGAGCCATACTGTCAGCACAGCCAGTCAGAGGAAAACAACACATAGTTTTGTGTACATTTGCAGAAGTGTATTGGCTGTTTAATATTCTGTATTCTGCGTGTGCCCTTAAGTGTTTTCTTAATAAATGTTTCCTTCAATTAAATAATATCCACAGGTAAAACCACATGCATGCATTCAAAGTTATATGCTCATTATTTCATTGAAGTATTTTTAAATCTGAGTTAGCCCCAAACAATTTTGTTGGCTCCTCAAACTAATGCATAGCCTATAAGTAGTGGGCTAACACATTCCTGACTAGGTAAGTTAGTGTTGCTCCTTCCTTGTGTTGCTTCTATCGTCCATTTGTATACAAGAGCTATGCTAGCAGGTGGCCAAGGTTTGTTGTGTTGGGTGAGGGATTACGCGTTAGGACATTGTTTGGCGGCAATGGTGCTGTGAATACAAAGGGATTAGTGCACAGTGTTACTTCACTGGCCGTTTGTGTGTCTCTCTCTGTAGATTTAGCTGAATGGCATGACATTTCATAAAATGTTAATACCACAGCTTTAAATATTTAAAAAAAAACATAACAACAAAAATGTGCCCCACTACTGAAACGTAGTTAACATGTTTGCACAAGCCTACAATGAGGGTCTTAAAATTAGAGGCAAATGCTCGTTATGACTTAAATCGTAATTGCTTATTTTGTTACTATAGTCTAAGCATACAAAAACGAACGGGGTTGTTTATATGAATCAGATTTCCATTCCGCGACAATATTCCATGAGGTTCATATATAATCGTGCGCAACGCCGTTAAATAGACTAATCTCAGTGTCTTGAACCATGTGCCACCATTAGGACTGCACAAAAGCGAGAATTGACAAATGACAAATTTAATGCCCCTCTTTGACTTTAATGAATTTACGTAATCTAATGGAGGTTGTGGGAACGTGGGCCTGTGGAAGGGGGGCGGGTAAGCAAATGAAAAGCCCTAATTAATGTAGAGTGACTGAAAAAAAGACCATTCATCTTGGTTAGCATCCTCCTGTGCTCCTTTACGCTCGTTGTTACAAGGCAGGGAGCTAGGGGTGCTTGTTCCATTAACGGGGCAGCGAAAGGCCCTCTGAGTGGTCAGTGACCGCGGTTGACAGAGCGTCTGCCCGCTCCCCAGTTCATGACTGAATGCCTCAGTGCGGGTTGACTCCTGAATAACCTTCTGAGGTACCGCGAACTCACCCTTAAATGACCCCACACCCTGAAGAAAGATCGGGGGGGATTCCAGGGGGTCTCGAGACACGGATCCGCCGTTTTCCCAATAGATATGCCCAACGATTCGCTAACTATTGGGAATGGTTTGGGTTGATGGAGAAAAACATACTTTTTGCTACTATCCTTAAGAGAAAAACGTTGTAATGGTATACAGTGAAGTAAACACGAATGCACACGCTGACATATGTTTCAATCAAAAATGACATATTACAAATAAACCCAAACGTTAACATAATAGCCCTACAGACGAAAATGTATTGAAAGTAGCCTTTTCACATAAGTCCACTGAACACAAGACCACATTGATGTCCAATTACAGGCCTAATTACAGAGTAATTAAAATATCTAAACATTTGGCTACATTTGAGAATACACCTTACTGAAAAGCCTAAAATATAAATTAATTATTCGTATCCTAAATGTATAGTGGAAATGGCTTGCTATAAGGAAATGTAAAAACATTCACACGATTCACATAATAATGTCTGCATTTTGTAGAAAAAAACCTCCGGATTTTCTAACGCCATATTGGATTTATTCTCGGTACGCTACTTTCTAAGAAAATTATTTGTGTCCCATTTCTACATTTTAGGTTGGAACATTGAGTCGTTGCGAAGGAAAAGTTTCGTCATGTTGGTGGCTGATATCGATGACTGTTGTCATTGGAAGAAGCTTTCGCCACCCCCTTGCTGGGCCCCCGCGTAGACCTGCCTTGCTGAGTTCAGTCTGGCTGGGGAGTGGAATTTGCTGCCTGGGATGCTGTTGCCTGTGACGGCGCAGCTTTATAACTATAGAAAAACGACGCAGCGCTGACACATTATGGACAGTAGGCATGACCCGTATTCACACCTTAGTAAGTATATTTCTGACTTGTTATATTGTTACGTTTGCCATTGCCTGCCTTTACACAATGCAATTTGTTAATGCTTTGGAGAAGCATGTATTGTATGCATGGCGTCTTTCTCGGAGTGCCAGCAAGCGAGCTATAGACGCTGCAGTCCACGGACTTTGGTCGGAGATTTCGATCCATGAATTCAATGGTCACGTTATCTGTTTAGATAGAACTCGTCTGGCTGTAGTGCCTATTGACATGAGGGTTGTGGCCAATGTAAAAGTCAGGTGATCGTGGTTCTCCCGTTCAGACAAGGTCAGAGGTTGGCACTTTAATTGCGCTTTTGTAATTTATGGTAGTCGTCGCGCGTCTCTTGCTAACAGTTTGGACATAAACACAATTTATTGGTCTACAATGGTGTTTTCCCCATCGAGGACGTTTTGTTGACTACCAATTACGATTTTCTTGCCTGGTCTTCAACAAAACTCCCGAAACGGAAACAATCGGGTAAATGTGAAAACTACAGGCTGCCTTATTAGGGTGGTGATTCATACACACTTAACAATTTACTTTTTTTAGTTTTCTTTGACAGCTTATCATAGAGCAAGTTATGTGACATTAACCAGACTAGAGAAACTCTTTCCACAACAATTACTTTTAATTAGCATAAAGGTAGCATAATCAAATTGCCGATAAACATGTTCAAATGAATCATAATCTACTGATAAAATCAGTGCAAGGTTATGTAAATCCATTAATGAGAGGTGAAACTTGAGACTTTTGGATGTTTTCTGTTTGTGATTTGTTCACTGTTATATTGGAGCCAAGAGCTTTTTTTTAGACCTAAGAGTGAGTCACACACTATTTGCATCATTTATCATGTGATGTGCTCTTTGAATGATACTTTCATTTCCAAGCCATGCACTGCTCAAGCAAGATGTTATCAACAAAAGTGTTTTGTGAACATTTCTAGTGGTGTAAAAGCACCCATGTAGGCTTATATAAAAGGGAATGGATTATATTTTGAGTGTGAAATTATGAAGCTGCGTTATTCCTACCTTTGGAATGTTTTAGATCGATCGTGTATTCTTTTGGAAACTGCAATAGTTGTGAATGTGAACAGAACTGAGTCTCCTAGGAATGGAACTAGGCACTAGCTTTGAGGGCGTAGATGATGCTGTTAGGCTGTGAGTCTACCGATATGCATAAACAGAAAGTTTGTATCATCTCTGATCACAATCTTTAAGTGTCTGTTGTTATTATACCTTGAGTAAACTAATTACAAGGTCATATTTGGTAGAGACATAAGAACGATGATATTACACACGAACCACTGATTTTGTCTTGTATTTGCTTTCTTTTTACTTTAGTGTAAGGTAAGGCTATGATTATTAACAGTTCTGTGCAGCAAGTGACAAGCCATTCCAGGTGTGTGGACTCTAGGGTACAAACACATTGTTTAGGACAACTTTCTTTTTTAAAGAGAACATTATAATTTATACTGGTTTCATAGTCCCTTTGATATCATCTCTGCATTAAGCAGTGTGAGTTCAGACCTCAACAGCGCATTTTAAACAAAGTTTAGAGAACATCTGTGGTTTATGCTGTAAATAACACTTTATTTGACCATGTCAGCACATGTTCCCCAAGTTATTGAGCGTGTTTGATGCAAGCCTAAATAGCAATCTGCTGTAACAGACCATTCAGCAGATTTTCTCTCCAGTAGTTGACAGTTCTGGGTCAGTCTGAGGGTCCACAGATGTGTGGAGGACATGCAGCAAACTCTGAGATCTGGAAAAAACCTGACAATAGAGACAATGAATAGTGGAATAAAGAAGGATTGTGGAATGGGAAAGAGGGAGAGGAAGAGTCCTACAGGCCTGATTGACAGTAGCACTCTGAACTCTTTAGCTGTTGCCAATGGTCAATGATTCTCCTACTTTCGGTTTGAGGAACCAGGAGGCGCACTCTTTATGTATGTGTTTACACACACACACAAATTCATGGGCGACACACATGCACACACACAATAGGTTAATAGTAGGATACATATTACACATATTGTATTCATTTTGCTATTGTTTGCAATTTGCTATTGGTCTGCAATGACAGAATCCTTGTTCAAATAAGGTTTGGGCACCACACCCAATCTACCTGTAGCCTTTAGTTATACCACCCAGGATGTGTGGCTGTGACAGATTTCTTTAGAGGGAGAGTCCACTGGAGAGTTTGTTGTTTAAAGGCTGGTTTTGGTCATCTCCAGCGGAGTCAAATAGGCCCTCCCCTATTTGTCATGTCAACGTTGTGACATTGTATTTCGTGCTATGCAGTACTGCGGTTCTTACACTGAGATTTATCTTATGTGTGTTGCTATTTACTGTTTTTTCCTGCTTATCCTGGATTCTATGTGTGCATGACTGTGTGAATGTGTGTGCATTTAGAGGAGGCTAGGGGAAGTGTTGGGGTAAGAAGGAAGGAAGTGTTCGTAGGACAAATCTCATTTTGCTGGTATTCGCATTTTTTTTTTTTTTGAAACGTGAGGGAATATTTAGCTCATAGACTAAGCATTTTACAAAACTTGGCCCATTGACACATTGAAGCCGGATTGGCAGCAACAGGTATTGCTGGTAGTTCAGTAGCTCACATTAAATCTCTTCTACACTGTGCTCCAAACAGAACAGAACAAAACATACTGTTTGCATTTCATGTGTCTTTTTAAAAAGGAAACTTGTTTCTAATTTAAATTATAGTATATTTATGAGTCAATATAGACCAGTCGCAAATGGTCAAAATGTAATCTTCTGATGTGGGGATGCACACACACACACAGTCCCACATAACACATGCACGACCCAAACACACACCAATGCACTCACAGACACGTGTGCTTCGTACCAATTTTTTTTTACAGCTTGGGATACGGCCCCTTTTGTCTGTTCTTTCTTGGTTTCTCTGTCTGCCTTCTCTCTGATTTGATTCCCACTGCCTGCCAGTTATTCCCCTCGAAAACACAGGGGGTACAAAAGATGTACAAAAGATGTCACATGTTTAAGTCCTCCTCCCCGTAAACAGTGCAGTTTTTCTTTTCGCCAAAATACACAGTGTCCACTATGTCCATCCAGCAGAGAGCGGGAAAAGAGGGCGGAGTGTGAAAGCTGTCCTGTGCTTATAGGAACATGCACACATGCAGGCACGGACAAACATCCATTTTTATCATCCACTTTCTCCTTATACCACCGGCTAAGCAGCTCAACCCGGGCAATATATGAAGGACGTCGTTATGGATGCTAATTGCGTCTTTCAGGCTAATCCAATGTGTTTTATGTGGGCCACTGCTTATTATTACCACTTAATGTGAATTTAAAGAGGTCTGTATTATTTTAGCCGTTCCCTAAAGGCTTGTTGAGTTTGACAGTGGTATTAAATCTGCCGCCATCTTCTCAGAGAAGTCCCACGTGGCTCAATTGGTAAGACCATGACGCTTGTATTGCCAGGGTGGCAGGTTCCTTTCAGATTGAGGAGGAATGTCTATACCCTTGCTACTGAAAGTTGCACCGGACTAGAGCTATATATGAATTGACAAAAGAACATTTAAGCAAAGCCTACATCAATCCTGGGGTGGCGTTTTGAAACCCGTTCTTCAGCCCTGAGGGTCACCACTTGTGCAGAAGTGTATCTGGCTTCTTTCTGCATGGAGATGATCTGTATGACCTTCAGGAGGGTGGTCATAAGGACCACAAGGAGGGTGGTCATAAGGACCACAAGGAGGGTGCCTTGCTAGCACACACAAGTGTTGTTCCTCTAGATATAGTTTGTTGGTTGTTTTAAGTGAACACATTTAGTTTTGGGCTGGCAATGTGTTACGGTTTGTGGTGCTGAGGCACACGCATAGGATTCGACAGTTCCTAGAATGCAAGGCTTGTTGGACTACATATAAACACAAACACACACACAAAATGCTGTACTACTTAGGCACTAAGGAAGAGAATGGCCGATCACTCTGTTTAGCTATTCACAGTTATAATAGTTAGAATACTTGAACAATCTGCTCTTGTTCAGCTCTCATTATACTGAGACACAAATGGACTCACATGCAGTTTCTAGGTACTTTAATTTGAGATCTGGGCCACTATTATCCCTGCACATGCTTTTCTGTTGGGAATCATGTTAAAGCCATTGAGTGTGCAAATCCATGTGATTTTGTGTGTAGCACCACCTCCCTGCTCTGCCAAACAGGTGTATCTGATGTTGACTCGCTCAGCCCTTCTATGGGGGAGGATAGGGAGATAAAGGGGGGAGGGGTTCTGAAGTTGATCTGAGGATTATCCAGGTAATCTTATAAACCACGCCAACGGACTCTACCTTGCTCCCCTCTTTTCCCTCTGTCTCTCCCCCTCTTCTCCTCATCCCTCTCCTTCCTCAACCCAGGTTTTCTCCCTCTTTCCTCTGACTCCCTTCTATGTCTCTCTGTTTCCTGTGTCTCAGTCTTCCCTCGATATCTCCCTCTCTTACTTCTATCTTTCTCTTTCAACTCTCCTCCCTCTCTTCACTCTCTCTCTCTTCCATGTCGCTTTCTGTGCCCTGTGTCTTCCCTCTATCCAGTCCTCTCATGTCTCTGTATCTCCATCTCTTCCCTGTCTGTCTCTCTCTTCCATGTCGCTTTCTGTGCCCTGTGTCTTCCCTCTATCCAGTCCTCTCATGTCTCTGTATCTCCATCTCTTCCCTGTCTGTCTCTCTCTTCCATGTCGCTTTCTGTGCCCTGTGTCTTCCCTCTATCCAGTCCTCTCATGTCTCTGTATCTCCATCTCTTCCCTGTCTCTCTTCCCTCTATCCCTTCATCTCTTTAATCTTTTTCTTGCCTCTGTTTCAGTCTCTCTCTGCCACCTTTCTCTCCCTTTACCCTCTGTCTTCCGTTGGCCTTCACCTCTTCTCTCTATCCATCCATCTTTCCCACTCCTTTTCCTTTCACTGTCCATGTCCCCGTTTTATCTCTGCTTGTCCTTTTATCCAGCTGCAAAAGAGGCGCTGTTGTTGGGCTGGTGGTTCTGCTGGCATTCCTCCCACCCCTATGGCTTCACTCTCACTAGATGCCCCAGCAGGGTGCCGGGTTATAGGCACTGTTTAGGGCTGACATGGGACACTCAGACAGCCAGACTCCCCTGAAGAAAACAGTGTGGATCAGGGAAGGGCATATAATGAGTTAGGCAAACATTCTAAACATTCTTAACACTATATTCAACATGTCCAATAAAAGACAGGAAAAATTAAACTGGTGGGGCTACAGATTTTACCTGATCTTAGCATAGCTTAGTGCAGACCATCAATTAATTTTGCAATTGCTTTGAAATAAAATGTTGTATATTATTCTTGAAATACTTTGAGATTGTTCTTGAATTTTACTTCTTCAAGTATCTGTGAAAAAATAAATCCAAGTAATAAATTTAAGTATTTAGTACTGAAGCCTCCTTTTCATGGCAGCAATGTGCCACTGCTATCATGACACTGCTATCATGACACTGCTATCTTGACACTGCTATCATGACACTGCTATCATGATACTGCTATCATGACACTGCTATCATGACACTGCTATCTTGACACTGCTATCATGACACTGCTATCATGACACTGATTTCTTTTTTAAACCAAATCTTTTATTTGGTGTAGTTTTCTTTTATTTTGAGGACATGATCAAGCTGATGAACAACAATTCAGTTTCTTCTAACATGTATTTTCTTTGTTTCACCAAGGGGTTCACTCATTCTATAGGGCATGGTGTGCAGAGGCTGGTGGTACTAATATTTAACAAGTCTCTACCTAATACATTACAATACAATTGAGGGCCTACGAATGATGAGGGCAAATCACTTGGCTAGGTACTGTTCAAATTCAACAGTGGTGTGCAGCCTAGCTGAGAAGATTTATCTACCCTTGAGTGTCCATACAGAAACCAATGTGGTATTAAAAGGGCTTCATAAGTAAATTTGATTTGTGGCTCTAAGTAAACTATTTGAAATATGTGTTAGTCTGTTTGTTTGCAAATGTATTGAAAACCCTTTAGCTGTCTTCAAATGTAGGATCATTTTATGGGCTCTTCTCTTGGTTTTCCTAAACAACCTCAGTGTGCAGTTATTGCATAATATTTAGTTAATGGGATGTCGGGTTGTTTATAGGCTTGGGGTTAATAGATCCTGTCTGACAGCTGTTACCGTTAAGTCAGAGAGAAGGCTTTAAGTGTTACAAGGAGAGACGTTTGGGGGTCTATTTTGGCCATGGGGCTTCTTCAAGGGGGAACTAGAAGGGGCCTATTTTGTAGTTTTTCTCAGTGTGTTTCTGGATTGTTGGACACTGGTTTGAATTACTTCTGTTACTGCCTCTTCTTTGGTGCTCTATTTTGTCTTTTAACAGTTGTCATATGTTGTTTTAAATGGCTGCACATGGTGAGAAGCCCCATGATTTCATGTGTGCCTTTGGCATAAAAAGAGAGAATATGAATGTTGTTACCTGCGTATGGTTGTAGAGGTGGTGTCACCACGGAGCGGTAAAAAACACCCCATTTCATTTTCTTCGCCACCTCTCTCTTTCTGCCTGCCTGTCTTTGTCTCTCGACACAGTCTTCCACTCTTTTACTATTCCCCTTCAGCACCCCGTCCTGTGTTTTCCCCCTCTTATCGTTGACAAGGTGTTGATATGCCCTCTTCCAACAGACAGAAGTGAGACAGCGGCAGGGTCCGTCCTCACTGGGCACGCTCAGGCTGTCATCAACCATTATCAGTCAGCCCAGAGCACCAACACAATGTGAGTGTGTGTTTGTTATGTCTGCAAAGAAGCTGCATGTGTGTGAAACACCAGGGTTTACTACTTTTTCTTTCTGTTGGCATTGAGAAAGGCACTCTTTAATACCTCTATAAAACTAATTATTGTAATGGTGTTTAAGATCATGGCTGGGAGAACACCAGCTGATGGGTGTAGCCTAGGTTTATACATTTACAGAAACCCAGATTTGGGTCCAACAACAACAAATGTTGGATTAGTACTTGATTCTGTCAAGTTAAGTCAGATCAAATCATAAGTGCGAGAGAAAACCCATATTTTGTTTGTGCCCCCGACACCTTATTTATAGCACCCACTGCTTGTATCCTTTAAACCCTGGATGTTTTACTTTAATAAGGCAAGCTTCAAAGTAGCCTAGACAAGTATAGATCACAGAAACGTTAGGGACCCTAAAGGAGCATCCAAATCATGTTATCAACCCATGCTAGTTCTTTTATCTTTAGATCTAATTTAGGATAAATTAATTTGGGTAAAACGGATGAAATAAGCTACACAGGTAATGAGCTATATTTATATATTTATATTCCAAATTGTGGGCTTCTATGTTATACACTACTCAGAAAAATGAAGGGAACACTTAAATCACACTTTGGGTCTCAAAGAACAGATTATATAAAAGATCAAACGTTTTTACTGTACATTGTGTAATTTGTTGAGAACAAAATGACTTAACAACAAATGGAAATCAAAATCACCAACAGATTGAGGCCTGGATTGAAACTGCATTAATGATTCATTTGAATCAACCACAATATGACATTTCTCCAATTGCACCCACACGTTACAGTGGGATTGAGTAATGAGCCTTTTCCTATTTTCTATGAGCAAACAATGGAAAGTGACCATCAGTCCATATAGAATCTTACCAGGTTTTTGAAATCCTTTGGTCTGTACTTGTGGATTGCCATCTTCTATTTAACCCAGAGGTTTTCAGTAGGATTCATATCAGGAGGCTTTGCAATATGTACATTTATTTTTGAATCTCAATTTGTCCTTGTGGTCATTGTATTGCTGGACAATCCACTTGTTGCAAGTTAACCAGCTGTAATGGCCTGGTACTTGTTGGAGTACAATATTTCAGTTAAACTGAAATGTCTTCAAATGGGTGAATATATTTGTTAAATAATATATTCAAAAAGTAATTTTTTAAATACCCATACATGGTATGCATTACATACTTGTAGGATAATTGTGAAGACATCTAAACTATGAAATAACACATTGAGTCATGTAGCAACCAAAGAAGTGTTAGACTACATTTCATGCTGTAGAACTTTGCACACTCTTTGCATTCCCTCAACCATAGGTAGTCCCCTGGAATGCATTTCAAATAACAGGTGTACTTTGTTAAAAGAAAAGTTGTAGAATAAATGTTCTTCCTAATGTGTTTCAACCCATCAGTTGTGACGTGACAATGTGGAAGTGGTTTTCAGGAGACCATTGTTATGTCTGTAGTAGTCCATGCTATGTAAAGAACAGCTATAATAAGCAAAGCTCAAAGCTTGGTCAAAGCTCTCCTCTTCTTCCAGCTGTGAAACTGGCCAACTCAATTCTTGCACAACTTTGTAGCCTTGTTAGTGCAAGCATCATCTTTGATTGCATTTTCTATAGAAAGAATTAAGTGAAGACTAAATAGAGAATATAGTTAATATATTACTTATTTATTACATAAACACTACGTAGTCACACAAGGCATAATACATGTATTAACGCTTTATCTTTGTTAAAGTTTTATCAACAAATAGCGAAAGAAAAAAAGTTTTAATAAAATTATTTTCAGTTTTATTGAAATGTAATATGGTTTATAGCAAAAGTGGAATATCGTTAGAAAAAAGATATAGATCCCTAGACAACCCCATTGTATTGAACACGAGACGTTGTCATATTTTGGTGTTATAGCCACCGATACTGCGAACACAAGCCCTTTGACTCCAGGGCAACAGTTAGGCTAACAGAGATGTTTTCCTTGAAGAATTGGGAAGCCTAGAGGTTTTTGCTAAAGAGTTTGTTGTGGGGCGTTATATAATGCACATTGAGACTTATGTTGTAGTCTGTAGTGCGGCTGGACCGTAGGTCTGTTGTGAATGAAAAATATTCCACCTGTCCGATTCCAAGCTCTGCCTGCAATGCCTTTCTACATTGATCATACAGCTGCGAGATAGCTACCTGTGAGAAGTAGGTGCATGATGGGATTTGATGTTGTTTATCCAGTTCATTCAGAAGCTTCCTGAAGCATTCTTTATCCACTGTGTAAATGGGCATCATATATTCTGCCAAATTGTATGTTGATAGCATTAGTGATTTCATTACGCTCTTATCATAGGGGAGAACGGGGTTGGTTGTCTCAAGTATTGGTTGTCACACTGCTTATATCCTGCTCCCTAGAGGGCGCTGTTCAAAGAACTTGATACCTAATCTATCACATTTGAAGTCAGAGTACAACCCCCTGGTAATTTTATTGAAAAGCCACACGTCATTGAGGTTAGAGGATTTTTTATGTTTTTCATATCAAAAAGTAAAAATGTGATGCCTGATGTTTTTTTTCTTTTAGACATGTATCATATTAGTTTGTCTTGAACTGTCTAAACGAAAAGTAGCGACAAACCATATACGGAGGCGAAGCAAAACAGAACACCAACAAAGATCCACAACAGAAAACAAATTACTGCAGTTTGCTCCCCAATTTGGGACAACTGGTTAGAGGTGCCCCCAATTGGGGAGAAAAAAAACAGGTGACTGGTCCTGACTGTGAACCCCGGCACATAGCACACGGCACATAGAGAAGGCCAGAGCCCGCCAGCCATTATGCCTGGATAGCTGGATGGGATACCGGGACTGGTGGAGGCTCCGCCCCCGGAGCTGGAAGGGACCCCTGGACTGGTGGAGTGGGTGGCTCTGCCACTGAAGTACGATGCGGCGCTGGAGCTAAGGTGGGAAGCAGTGGCGGCAGTGGGTCGTCTTCCCACCCCTCCAGGAGTGGTATTAGGAGCCCCAGAGGCGGTGAGGGTAGAATCTCCTCTTCCCACCCCTCCAAAGTGGCACTGGCTCTGGAGGGAGAGGGATAGGGACTGGTGTTAGGGGGAAAGGGAGAGGGACATGGACCGGCGCAGGAGGGAGAGAGACAGGGACCGGCTCAGAGGGGAGAAGGACAGGGACCGGCTTAGGAGGGAGAGGGAGAGGGACCGGCTTAGGAGGGAGAAGGACAGGGACCAACTCAGAAAGGAGAGGGACAGGGACAGGCTCAGGAGGGAGAGGGACAGGTTCAGGAGGGAGAGGGACAGGCTCAGGAGGGGGAGGGACAGGGACCGGCTCAGGAGGGGGTGGGACAGGCTCAGGAGGGAGAGGGACAGGCTAAGGAGGGAGAAG
>JACXGK010011261.1:0-16421 GCA_016801125.1 Novumbra hubbsi
TCCACACTGGCCATATAAATACTGTATGACTGAACTGACACCATCCACGTTGACCATATAAATACAGTATGACTGTACTGACACCATCCACACTGGCCATATAAATACTGTATGACTGAACTGACACCGTCCACACTGGCCATATAAATACTGTATGACTGAACTGACACCATCCACGTTGACCATATAAATACAGGATAACTGTAATGACACCATCCACACTGGCCATATAAATACTGTATGACTGAACTGACACCATCCACACTGGCCATATCAATTCTGTGTGACTGTACTGACACCATCCATACTGGCCATATAAATACTGTATGACTGAACTGACACCATCCACACTGGCCATATAAATACTGTATGACTGAACTGACACCATCCACACTGGCCATATAAATACAGGATAACTGTAATGACGCCATCCACACTGGCCATATAAATACTGTATGACTGTACTGACACCATCCTCGTTGACCATATAAATACAGTATGACTGTACTGTAGGTACACTTTGGCTTTATGGCTCATACTACAACATTAACAATCAGTCATTTTGGCTTTATACTTTTTTGTGTACTTGAAGTATGTAACAAAATACTTTTGTATATTTAAATAGGTTTCTGTACATACAATCGGGTTACAAAATGTGGTATTTCTGAACATTTCATCTAATATGTATACAAAATACAAATCCTTTTAAACTGTGTTTAAAGAGAGTTCTCTCCAGTCTAGTTTCTGCAGGGGACCTTGTTCTTCTCCCATGAAGCTTTCAGTCTCTCTGTTTCTACCTAAAGGCTTTATCAGGTTCCTGCCCTGGTTCTCTGTTCTGTACCACCGTGGTTTGACCACTTTTCCTTGGGGACCTCGCAAGCCTTTACAAGTATTTCAACTATTCCAGAGCCATCACACCTGAATCAACTTGTCAACTAATCATGGAGCTCTTGGCTAGGTTAATCAGGAGTGCAAGTTCAGGGGTAAAACCAAATAGTCAAATGTCTGGGGAGGCCAGAGGAGACCACAGTTTTTCTGGTGGTTCTGCCTAAGAAGCAGGTCCAGTGATGGCGGTATGGATTAGGCTACAAGGATACGATTGCCCATTTGATAAGTGAGGTTTAGGAATACCTCAACCCCTCTCTGCCTTCAGGCTCCTGTCCGTCAAAAGGAAAAAACCCACATTTATTTACAGAACCCTCCCTTCTTTCCCCCCCCCCCCCCCTTTAGCTGGGATTTAGCTGCCAGTCATTGGTTTCAGTGGAACACATATGAGAGAGTGAAGAGATGCCGAGAATAAGGGGGCTTGAAAAGGGGATGACATGTTTTGTTCTCTTTTCCTCGTGTCAGTGTCTCTCATCTCTCCCGCTTGCCTCCCAATTTCTCTCCCTTCTCTGTCTTCCTCTCCATCTTCACTCCTTCCTTTTCTCCTCTTTCTGTAAACCCACACTCCCCCATGAGGACCTAGCTGCCAGAATAAATCCGCAATTTATTTGTTTATTTGGCAAGTGCTGCTTCTCTGTCTTTTTTTGTTTTTCTGTCTGTGTCTCTCCTAACACCACCTAATCCCTCTATCTCTCTCAGTCTAACCTAATCCCTCTGTCTCTCTCAGCCTTCCCTAATACTTCCGTCTCTCTCAGCCTACCCTAATATCTTTGTCTCTCTCAACCTAACCTAATCTTTTTGTCTTTCTCAGCGTACCCTAATCAGTCTGTCTCTATCAGCCTACCCTAATCTGTCTGTCTCTCTCAGCCTACCCTAATCCTTCTGTCTCTCTCAGCCTACCCTAATCCTTCTGTCTCTCTCAGCCTACCCTAATCCTTCTGTCTCTCTCAGCCTACCCTAATCCTTCTGTCTCTCTCAGCCTACCCTAATCATTCTGTCTCTCTCAGCCTATCCTAATCCTTCTGTCTCTCTGAGCCTAACCTAATCCCCCTTTCTCAGACTACCCTAATCCCTCTGTCTCCCTCAGCCTGCCATAATCCCTCTCTCTCAGTCTACCTTTACCCACTGTTGACCTTGGAGTGTGGGGAATATATCTTCATATTCATGGGGGTTTGATGTCAACCTCACACTAGAATCGTCCATCTCAGCAGTAGAAATACTGTTCTGCCGTCTTCCAGCTCTCCTTGTCTAAATATTATTCCTCCAACTGATAAAACATCTGGATGTGCATTTCCTTTTGTCTCTCTGTGTTTTTTGGTTCCATGTACAGTGGGGAGAACAAGTATTTGATACACTGCCGATTTTGCAGGTTTTCCTAATTACAAAGCATGTAAAGGGTCTGTCATTTTTATCGGTACACTTCAACTGTGAGAGACGGAATCTAAAACAAAAATCCAGAAAATCACATTGTATGATTTTTAAGTAATTAATTTGCATTTTATTGTCTATATTCTACACATACACCTTCTATACGTCTACAGTCCATTTGGTACTGTTGGGGTTTGAAGTGGCTGATCATTTTAAGATAGGTCAGGCGTCTTGATGCTGGACTGTTCATTCAGACGCAAGCTTCTGTTTAGTGAGGGTCAAATGGGTTATCTCTCATCTACTGACTGGGCATAGAGGCTGTTTATTGTTTTACCTTTGGCTCCTGAGATTGGAAATTTTCTGGAATCTCTGAATGAAGCAGGTTAGAAGCTATTGTATCTTCTTTATCCATCTCCTTCCCTGGTCAAATGCCATTTTTCTTAGGTATAATGTATTGAGAGTTCAGATGGTTATGTTTGTGTATATTGATTGCTCTGAACCATTATAGCAAAATTAAATTCAATGTTCTTGTTTTGTTGCAGCAATACACCAACGGCTGGAGTCAGACGGGACAGAGAGGGTTGAGGGATCAATGACACAGCGATTAGAGAACATTCTCAACAGTAAGCATCTTCCATCTATATATGTATATATCAGTCTATTTTATCATCATCACCATATATTTATTCATCCATTAGTCCACCATCCATATATGTTTCCATCATTTATTCATATACGCTGCTCCAACAAATTAAGGAAACACTTAAACCACATATCAAGTCTCTAAAAACGAAATATATAAAAAATCTGAATTTACTTTACTGTACATTGTGTAATTCGTTGAGACACGGTCAATGGAAACCAAACAATTGAGGTCTGGATTTAAACTCTGTGCACCTGTTGTCACGTTCATTTGCACTAAAACAGGAAGCAATCTCATATGCTTCCTAACTGGACAGATTGATTGATTTCCATTCATTTATACACCATCCAACTGTATATTTCCATATATTTATATATAATTATCCATTCATTTATACACCATCCAACTGTATATTTCCATCTATTTCTATATAATTATCCATTCATTTACCCACCATCCAACCATATATTTCCATCTCTTTATTTGCCATCCACATATTTCTACCAATTTGTCCACCATCCATCTATTCATCCATTTATCTAACATCCTTTTTTCCATCCCCCAATCACACACACCACCCAATACACACCACCCATACACCCCACCACAGACACACATGACGACACCCCATACACACCACCCCATACACACCTATACGGACCACTCATATACACCCACGCCCCCACACACAAAGACACATATACACCCGCCCAACACACACATATACACCCACCCACCCAACACACACATATACACCCACCCACCCAACACACACATATACACCCGCCAACACACACATATACATCCACCCAACACACACATATACACCCGCCCAACACACACATATACACCCGCCCAACACACATGCATACACCCGACGAAACACACACACATACACCCGACGAAACACACACATATACACCCGCCCAACACACACATATACACCCACCCAACACACACTTACACACCCCTGCCTCCCCACGCATACAAACACCCCACGTCGTGTGTGTTCGTGTTTTCCCTTTCTGGAGAGTGGATTTTCCAGCCAGATCCTCAGTCCCCCCTCTCATCTCATACATGATAATGTAGCTGCTATCATGGAGGGTCAATAAACAGGTTCTTTCCTCCGGGTTGAAGGTAAATAAACCTCCCGGCCGGACGCTGCTTTCATCCCAACCGCATCTTGGCCCTCATTCAGACAGAAAGACACCTCCATAACTCCCCACATGTGTGCCTTCAGCCAAAGAGCAAACCCCAGCCACCACACACTTCCCGATCACTCAACCTCCCCCCCGCCCCCCCCCGTCTTTGTCCAATATACGCTTACCCTAACCCCCGTCTCCTTCCGCCAATCAAACCCTCAATCACATCGGCAGCCAATCACAAACAGACCCCCGGAACATCAAACCCATCTCAGGGCGTCTGGCAGAGCAAAGTGTGGGGAACAAAACATTTGAAATATTTCTCTGTTTGCCGTCTGAATGGTTTTTCCTTTCCAGATTTGGTTCGGTTGGTGGTGTGGGATGGGGGGGGGGGCTTTTTTTCTGATTAAAAGAATTTTAGAGAGCCCATGTTTTTTTCTTCACCGGCACTTTTGAGGCCACCCAAGAAGGCAGAGGGCGTAGCGTGCGAATAGCCCAGAGAGAATAGGACTATATTGAGAGATAGCAATTACCTCCCATCCCGACCGAGTCTATCTACACACCTCACCTAGTGTCAATTCTGTAGCACACAAACAGGCTGACCCCATTGATTGGGTTTAATAGTGAAATATATATGTTTTCTGCTTGTTTCTGTATGCACGCCTTTCTTACCTCCTCATCTCCTTGTTTCTTCCCTACCTCCCTCACATTCTAGGTGCCAGTGACACAGCAGACACTCTGTTCCAGGAGGTGTTGGGGAGGAAGGACAAAGCGGACTCCACGCGTAACGCCCTCAACGTCCTGCAGCGCTTCAAGTTCCTCTTCAACCTGCCGCTCAACATCGAGCGCAACACACAGAAGGTTTGTACACCACACAGAAGGTTTGTACACCACACAGAAGGTTCGTACACCACACAGAAGGTTTGTACAACACACAGAAGGTTCGTACACCACACAGTAGGTTTGTACACCACACAGAAGGTTTGAACAACAAACAGAAGGTTCGTACAACACACAGAAGGTTCGTACGACACACAGAAGGTTCGTACGACACACAGAAGGTTCGTACGACACACAGAAGGTTTGTATGACACAGAAGGTTCGTATGACACACAGAAGGTTCGTATGACACTCACAAGGTTCGTACTACACACACAAGGTTCGTACGACACACAGAAGGTTTGTACGACACACAGAAGGTTCGTACGACACAGAAGGTTCATACACTACACAGAAGGTTCATACACTACTCAGAAGGTTCATACACTACACAGAAGGTTCATACACTACATAGAAGGTTCATACACTACACAGAAGGTTCATACACTACAAAGAAGGTTCATACAACACAAATAAGGTTTGGACAACAGACACTCGCACGTTCGCGCTGCATGCTCCTCAAACTCAGTTTCTCCCCCCCTCAACGCGAGGCACTGACAGCAGTCTGTTCTCTCCCAGGGGGACTATGATGTTGTGATCAACGACTATGAGAAGGCCAAGTCTCTATTCGGGAACACTGAGGTCCCTGTCTTTAAAAAAGGTGCAGTGAACTTTTCCCTTTTTTGTTGTGCCGTGTGGAAGCGCGGCGTCCAGGCCGCTCTGCCGTCTTGTAACCGTGACGGTGTGGTTCCCTCCTCTCCGTGTGCCAGTGTACGCCGAGGTGGAGACGAGGATCAGTGCCCTGAGGAGTCTGCTACTGGACAAGCTGCTGGAGACCCCGTCCACCCTGCACGACCAGAAGAGATACATACGGTGGGGTTGTGTCTCCGCTGGGCAGGGCTCGGCCGTCACACTCCTGCATGCTCTTATTCTTCCCTTCTTTCTCTCTCACGCCCCCGCCCTCGAAGAAACTAATCATGAAAGACTATCTCCTGTCAGTAGATCATTTCTTTCTCTAAATGACCCGGATATAACCATGGTCAGTCTATGATTTCAGGCAACGTTAACTACTTGGCATTTGTCCTAACCAGTCTGCCTGTATAGAAAGAGCATAGCATTGTGGGTTCATGCGAAACATCACAACATATTTTGTTTTCATGTACATGCAATCGATTATAAGAATGTGTGGTTTGGTATGGATTACCACCTGAAATATGCCCCTCTGCCTTTCTCCCTGTGCTCTGCCTCCGTATTGCCCTTAGTTGTGGTCTGGGATGGTTTATTATGGTTCTGGCTGACCCTTCAGAATCCATCTTTCATCTTACTACATAATATTATAGCGAGCTGCTATTAACACCCACTATAGAACCCACACCCCCTGTTGGTCTTTTACACAGATGGGAAACTAGTGTGGGGGGTGGTTGGCTGGGGGCTGTGGTGGGAGGGTGCTGGTTGGCTGGGGGCTGTGGTGGGAGGGTGCTGGTTGGCTGGGGGCTGTGGTGAGAGGATGCTGGTTGGCTGGGGGCTGTTGTGGGTGGGGGATGTGAGGGGCAGGCCTGTGGTTACATACACATTTTGCAGTAACTTACCCCTAGTGCATTGCATTGATGTTCTGTTTAATGCTCTCACTCTGCCTGATCCAACTTGCCTGGGAAACGTTTCACAATTGAGTTGTGCGTTAGGCACCCACCAACCCCCTCCCACCCATCCAGCTGGCTGGAGGTCCAGGCTGATGCTCTCTGATGAGGAACAAATGTATCTGGTCTTCCTGCCAGCCCACAGAGAGCCCGGAGAGTGACTCACTTGTTCGAGACGATCCCACAGAGCGCAAATGTGCAGGAAATGCTAGTTGACTGAGATGTGCTGTGGGACGTTGAGGCACCACGTGTTTCAGCTCGTACCCAGGCGTTGACTCTCCTCCCTGGGTTCCCTCCAGGTACCTGTCTGACCTGCACGCCCCCGGGGACCCCGCCTGGCAGTGCATCTCCGCCCAGCACAAGTGGATCCTTGGACTCATGCAGAACTGCAAGGAGGAGTTTGTCAATGACCAGAGAGGTGAGTCGAGGCCCACGCTGACCTCACTAGCCCACGCTGACCTCCCTAGCCCACGCTGACCTCCCTAGCCCACGCTGACCTCCCTAGCCCACGCTGACCTCCCTAGCCCACGCTGTACTCCCTAGGCCACGCTGACCTCCCTAGGCCACGCTGACCTCCCTAGACCACGCTGACCTCCCTAGCCCACGCTGACCTCCCTAGGCCACGCTGACCTCCCTAGGCCACGCTGACCTCCCTAGGCCACGCTGGCCTCCCTAGCCCACGCTGACCTCCCTAGCCCACGCTGACCTCCCTAGCCCACACTGACCTCCCTAGCCCACGCCCACCTCCCCACTTGGACCATGGGGAGATCAAATGAAAGGCTGTGTTCTCCAGTTTAAGTCAGGCTGGCTAGAGAGTCTGGAACAGTTGTGTCTCTTTGCCATATACCAACATGTTCCCCATGTTTTCTCTCTTTCCTCCCTCTCTATTTCCTCCCTCCCTCTTTCCTCCCTCTCTTGTGTTCTGCCAAAGTCAGTGTTTATTTTTTTGTGAACGTATGAAGAAGATGAAAGACGCCTTGGCGTTGGACTTGGATTTCAAGGCCCGCCATTTTACAGTACGCTTACACACACACACACACACACACATACACACTGGGCTGTGCAAACGGATTGGAACAATTAACCCCAATTAAGCTGTTTCTATGTTAAATCAGGCAGCTGGAAAAATGTGGATGTGAAACCGTCCACTTAGTAAGAAAAGTACAGTGAACCATTCATTTAGCTCTCTCTCACAGACACATTCTTGTTTTAGTGTCTTTGTGGGAACCTAAACATTCCCTTTCAAAATCCTATTTCCCCGAAACCTAATACCAACCCTTAACCCTAGCCGTAACCCCAGAAACCTTAACCTAACCCTTACTCTAAACTTAACCTGGAACACCAACCTTCATATGTACGCTTAACCATATGCTGTTCAGGACTTGTGCGCTTCAGTTGGTTGAGCATGGCACTTGCAATCCCCGGGTTGTGGGTTCAATTTCTGACGGGGTCCAGTAAAAAACGTGTGCATTGCCTGCTAAGTTAATGTTCATTGAAGAACATCGGACCAGTAACCAAAAGGTTGAATCCCGGAGCTGCCAATGGGAAATGTTCATATATGTCATTAGTTTTGAGGAACCCATTTAACAGTTGCTCCAGTACCTCTCTCTGGATAAACGTGTGCTAAATGACTGACACCAGGAGAAAGAATACACACTGTGCTCATAGACATTGGTTACACGTACTTTGCTCATAGACATAGCTTACACGTACTTTGCTCATAGACATAGCTTACACGTACTTTGCTCATAGACATAGCTTACACATACTTTGCTCATAGACATAGCTTAGACGTACTTTGCTCATAGACATAGCTTAGACGTACTTTGCATATAGACATAGCTTACACATACTGTGCTCATAGACATAGCTTACACGTACTTTGCTCATAGACATAGCTTACACGTACTTTGCTCATAGACATAGCTTACACGTACTTTGCTCATAGACATAGCTTACATGTGTTTTGCTCATAGACATAGCTTACACGTACTTTGCTCATAGACATAGCTTACACGTACTTTGCTCATAGACATAGCTTACACGTACTTTGCTCCTAGACATAGCTTACAAGTACTTTGCTCATAGACATAGCTTACACTTATTGTGCTCATTGACATAGCTTACACGTACTTTGCTCATAGAAATAGCTTACAAGTACTTTGCTCATAGACATAGTTTACACGTACTGTGCTCATATTAACAAGCCCAGACACAGTCAGACAGATGGAGGCCTGCGTGGGTGGTGGCTGTCCTACCTAGTGGAGTTTAAGTGTTAAACAGGGCTAATGCTAAGGGTAACAATGGTTTCCGGGGCTCAGTATGATGAATATGGGTGTCGCGTGTTCCCCCTTACTGCTCCTCTCACAATAAGCTACAGATGAAGACAGACAGAGACTCCTTGCTATAAAGTAAGCCTGGACAGAGAAGTCCGTCAGGAGTTACCCTGGACAGAGAAGTCCGTCAGGAGTTACCCTGGACAGAGAAGTCCGTCAGGAGTTACCCTGGACAGAGAAGTCCGTCAGGAGCTAGCCTGGACAGAGAAGTCCGTCAGGAGCTAGCCTGGACAGAGAAGTCCGTCAGGAGCTAGCCTGGACAGAGAAGTCTGTCAGGAGCTAGCCTGGACAGAGAAGTCTGTCAGGAGCTAGCCTGGACAGAGAAGTCTGTCAGGAGCTAGCCTGGACAGAGAAGTCCGTCAGGAGCTAGCCTGAACACAGTATTTCTAAAACACACTGTTCAACATTTTCTCCTGTCCTGTCGTGTGATGTTAGCTACTGCTTACTCACTGGCAGCCATTTCCACTGTAGACCACTTCACGGTCCACCTCAACTAGGGCTGGGCGATGGGAAGACATATTCGCCTGTCAGCAATGTCAAAAACAATGTTTTACTATATTTCAACTGGACCCAGGGTTCTCCAACGTAGTTCACACAACAATTGCAAGATATCCCATTGAATTGAACTCACTTGGTTAGTCTATTAGTAGTAGTTTGAAGGGTTGATAACATTTTCTGAATTGGGTGTGTCCTGTTGTTTAACAAATTACTTTATTTACAAGATATATGAAAAATATGCCGTAACATTAAAGCCAAAAACAATTATATACAAATGGTGATGCTATTCATGCATATTTTAAAACTTCAATATAACAAATAACAAACCATAAGTGAAACAATATAACAAATAACAAACCCTAAGTGAAACAATGCTGTAATAATTGTCCTGCCTCCAAATACTTAAAAAAGACAGATGTATTCTTTTTAACAGTTGAAAACATATTTTCTTGTATTTTCCACAAGTTACTTTACCCTTTAAACTGAAGAACTGCTAAACAGTCAAGGTTTCGCCAACATTGTTATCTGTATTTCTACAAATGCCCTGTATAGATTACATCAATTCAAAAAGCTATTTATTATTAAGAGTTATAATATAATGGATGTCTAAATGTTTTTGTGTGTAGGCTAAAAGACAATACATTTCCCTGTCTAAATCCTCCTATTGTGCCAGACTAAACTAAACAAGGCTTTTCTTCCGTTTAGTTATTCTTATGTATGTTCTATAATATTCTTCCGATTTGAAATATATTTCTCTATTTTCTAACGACAAACATTTTTATGTAAATTTGCGTCTTCTTTAGCTAATGTCTGTCAATGCATTGCCGTTATTCCTGACAATTTATCCCTCAATGGCGATAGCTTTTACATAATATTCCTGGTGTTTGGGACAATTTGTAAATCCAGCCTTACAACTAAGCCTTGCCCCCCCAAATATGTTGTACTGGGAGACTGTTCAGGGTGGAATGGATGAATGGAATGAAATACATAGAGTTCCTTGAAGTAATCCTCATCCACTGTGCACGGGACCTCAGACTGGGGGGATGACACATCTTTCAGCACAACTACGACCTGAAGCACCTAGTTTGGGAATGTTCTAGATTTGCCCAGCCAAACCCTAGACCTGAACCCAATTGACCATTCGTGAACCCAATTGACCATTAAACCAGTTAATCACATTTTGTCTATTTGTCTAAATATTAATTGCTTCTGTAATAATTCTGTTATCTCAATTGACCCAATTTAATAATGAGCTTTTTGCATTGAGTTCCTGAGCAATGTACACCAGGCCAATGCAAAAATGATTAGTACCAATTGTCTCTGTAAAATGATGTGGTCTGTCTGTGAAGGCTTATTATGTCAAGGCACACAGGCAAGGTTATTTATTACACTGTGTTAATTTAATTATTGCACAATGTTAGGTGATTAATAGACAATGTTTAGATATTTCTGACAGTGTTTATTAGACAGTGTTAATGTATTCATTACAGTATCACATTTTTTGTAAACAGTGTTATGGTGTTTATTAGGTGTAGTTATGGTATTAACTAGACCTTGTTCATGTGTTATTACAATTTGTTAGGGTGAGGATGTTCATTCACTTGTTAGACTGTGTTAGGGGTTTGGTTTGTCAGTGACACTTATGGTATTTGTGAGACAGTTTTAGGGTTTCTATTAGTGAGTGTGTGTGTGTGTATTTGTTAGAAAATGTTAGGGTATTTGTTAGATAGTGTAAGGGTGTATAATAGAGAGAATTATGGTATTTGTTAGAAAGTATTTAGGTATTTGTTAGATGGTGTTAAGGTGCATAATAGAGTGTTATGGTATTTGTTAGACAGTGTTAGGTATTTGTTAGACAGTGTTAGGGTGTATAATAGAGATTGTTATGGTATTTGTTAGACATTGTTTGGTATTTGTTAGACAGTGTTTGGTATTTGTTAGACAGTGTGTAGTATTTGTTAGACAGTGTGTGGTATTTGTTAGACAGTGTTTGGGCATTTGTTAGACAGTGTAAGGGTGTACAATACAGTGTGTTATAGTATTTGTTAGACAGTGTTTGGTATTTGTTAGATAGTGTTTGGGTGTATAATAGAGTGTTATGGTATTTGTTAGTCAGTGTTAGGGTGTATAATAGAGTGTTATGGTATTTGTTAGTCAGTGTTAGGGTGTATTTTATAAATGGTCTTTTGGTATTTGTTAGAAAGTTATTTTTGGTGACAATGTTACAGTATTTATTTTTGTTAGGGTATCTATGAGACAGTGGTAGGTTATCAATGACAATAGAATAGTACTATTTAAATGTTATACTGCCTGCTAAATATGTAATTTGAACAGTTTGATGTAAAAATGTAGAAAGTATTTCTCCGTTACTGGACCACGGGCTATGTATGTTCTGTACGTTTGTGGGGTAGAGAGTGTGTGTGACAAAGAAAGAGGGGGGTGTGTGTTTGGACAGAAAGCAGTTTGTGTGTGGTCGTGGTCTCGCCCCTTGGGGAACAGGAAGTTAAGCGACCTGCAGGTTAGAGGAGGAAGTGAGCTGTTCCGCGCTGACAGAAGACACACTGGGTCTTCAACACACCCATAAGCACCGTACGCACAGACACACATACATGTTCCCGGCAGACGTACAGGGATAATTACCTTAGTTATCTGATCCATTAGATATCCACCATCTAGCTACACATCTATATTCATCTCTATCCGTCCTCATCTCTATCCGCCCTCATCTCTATTCGTCCTCATCTCTATTCGTCCTCAACTCCATACCCACTGACCTACTTCTCTTGTCAGAGTTTTGAATGGATGCCATTTTTAAGTATCTAGTGAACGTGCAGTTTGAAGGAAGTGGCTGTACAGTGTGAGCGCGATCGTTAACGTTTGGTAGCGCAATGACTGGATGTGTACGCAGGCCAAACAGCCAGGTGCTCACCCTGAATCCACTCCCTGTAGCGGGCCAGGCGCCTGGCTAGACGTGAGGAGGAGGAGGAGGCCCTGCAGGAGGAGGAGGAGGCCCTATTCTCCTGCAAGCTTCACGGTTCAGCCTGCGATAAGACGTAGAATCGCTTGGCGGGTGTCCGTCAACGCAGCGACGTATACCCTATAGATACACACGCGCAGAGAGGCCCTCTAGATGCCAAGGGAAGGAGTTCACCCGACACCTGGATCAACAGCAGCAGCTCTCATCCTTCTATAAAAAGAATGACAGGAAAACGTGGAACGAGAGAGGCGGACAGAATGCCACGTGGACGTTCCCCGACACGCCCGTTTGCATGCCTTGTGTATCACGAATATTAAGTGCCTCTGCACAGGCTGAGAAAGTGTGTGTGTGTGTGTGTCGGTTTGTCTGACTCACTTAGTTTCCTTACATTCGGAGATGAAGGGGTTTGATCTGCTCAGTCGTTACCTTTAGCGATTCGGTCCGGAGTTTTCGCTAAGCCAGCTCACCGACCACAACATACACCAGAGATTAAGTGACTCAGTGTTTGTGTGAGTGTGTGTCATGTTTTTTTTTGTTCTTGCTCCGTTTCACACAGTTTACAAAGAAGATGAGTGGGCGTTGGTTTTCTGTTGTAGCCGTGATCACCCCGAGTTTCACTCTGTCTATGCTCTCTGGGGTTTCATTTTCATGTCAAAGGCCAAAGGTCACAGGCCGGCCTTTCACCCGTTCCTCGTTTTCTTTACATAACCTCTCCGTCTGACCCACTAGAGTGCACATAGCCGCCACGGGCCAGGTTGCTGGGTAACGGCGTCGTTCAGGCGGTTCTGTAGCCCTCTGTCACCATCTAGTGGGCAGCTGGGAGAGGCTTGGTCAGAACATCTGACCCAGATCCACATCGGCAGAACTTCACCCGCTGCCTTTCCTCTGCTCCACCTTTGCTCTCTGCCTCCTCTCCTTTTCCTCCCCTCACCCCGAAACAATGGTGCATTCTCCATGTGTCTGCCCCGGGGGGAGGCGGACCGGGAGACCAATAAAGAGAGGCGCGAGGAGCGAGGGGTTGTTTGGTGTGAAAGCCTGCAGAGATTATTGCGGAATGTGGCATGAACCCGGTTTATTCCTTCTCTCCAGGACGAGTTCCTCCGGGTTCATTTCACCCTTTACTCATTCCCTCTCAATGTCTCTCTCCCCCTTCTCTCCCCTTTTCCCAGCAGGCCTCGGGGCAATAGCCCTGGATCTAGACGGGGACTCGCGTGCCTCTGCCCAGAGTAGGACCAGAGACACAGCTTCCCTGAAGAGGGGGCTTAACCTCCGGAGCCCCAACGGTCAGTAATCCCGCGTTATATTGTGACTGGATGAATGGCGGCTAACTGGCCATTGTCAAGCACATTCTGATCACACCGCGTTTGGGAACATTACTGTGTGTTCATGTCCAACGTCTCCTCCCGTCCGTGTGTCCGTCAGCCTGGGATCGCGAGGCACCTCAGCAGGTGCAGTTTGTGGAGAAGCTGTCCGACGTGGTGATTGGCCAGCTGCCCAACTTCTGGAAACTCTGGATCTCCTACGTCAACGGAAGCCTTTTCAGCGAGGTACGAGCAAGGCGCTTTGCCGGATGACGTGTTGCCCCCGAAGCCACTTCACGGCTCGGGTCGAAAGTGACTTGTTTTTTTCCTTTCCCTAAGACCGGAGAGAAGTCGGGCCAGGTCGAAAAGTCCAAAAAGAATGCCAGACAGAGACAGAATGACTTCAAGGTGAGTTGCGCTGCGTTGGCCTGTGTCTTCGGCGCCCCGTGTGGCGAGGTGAAGCACGGTTTGCCCGTTCAGAGTGTTGCACTGTGGGATACTGGTATTGTCAAAAGGCTTGTCTGTTTTCCGCGTAGAAAATGATTGAGGAGGTGACCCATCTCCTGGTGAAGCTCATTAGAGGAGCTCTGCTCCCTTCTACCCTGACGGAGTCTGAGCTGAAACTGTATGGGGGCTGGGAGAGAAAGACGGGTCTGACCGGGCCCTGGCTCACCAAGATCATTCACACCGTCAGGTAAACCCAGATCCGTGTGTGTGTCTGGGGGTCCGTCATCCCTGAACGTTTCCTCCCCAAATCCTTGCGCGCTGACAGTCTTTCTTTCACCTCCCTTTTTCTCCCTTTCTTGTCCTAGAATCATTTTTGAAGCTCTGGTGGCTCTGGAGATCCCGAATGACCTACTGCAGGTGATCCAGGATCTACTGCTGGAGCTGAGACATAACTGCCTCTTGGTAACGCTACAGCACACTAAAGAAGGTAAGGTTACGTCTGTGTGTTCACTGAAACAGCAGCCCAGGTTACGTCTGTGTGTTCACTAAAACAGTGGGCACGGGTTACGTCTGTGTGTTCACTCAAACAGCGGGCACAGGTTACATCTGTGTGTTCACTAAAACAGTGGGCATGGGTTACGTCTGTGTGTTAACTGAAACAGGGGCACGGGTTACGTCTGTGTGTTCACTAAAACAGCAGGCACAGGTTACGTCTGTGTGTTCACTAACACAGCGGGCATGGGTTATGTCTGTGTGTTCTTGGTCATTGTGACAGTGGACTTTGTTGTCATCTATAGTGAAAGACTATTGTGGTTTTGATAGTAGTCATAGATCATTTCAGTTACTATCGCGGTCTCGCACCAAATAGCTCTCACGGTTCTATTTAGAATGGAAAGTGATTATGCACTTTCAGTTGTTAACCAGTAGGACCAATACCGTAGAATTTTATAAGAACCTGATAGTAATACTCTGAATTGGTGTGTGTGTATGTGTGTGTGTGCGCGTTTTGTCAGATGTCAGAAGCCTTGCTGATAAAGAGGACTGGGTGATAGACAATGAAGGCATCACCAGTCTGGTAAAACTCATCTTGTTTTACTCTTCACCCATGGACGGAACAGGACGTCTGACGGTAACATGAAGTCTGTTTGTGTCTGTGTGCAGCCAGCCAGGTTTGAACAGCGCATGGTACAGATGCTGCAGTCCCTCAAAGAACCCATGGAGACCAAACCCGGGGAGGTCAATGTAAGGAGACCCATTTGACCCGGTCCCCACACCCGGGTCAAACCACCACAGCCTGTTGCAGAGACCAGTCAGTGACACACCGGCCGTTTCTGCCTGGGAGAACGAACTAAGCTTTTAACTTAGCAGACTCGCTTTATTACTAGTTTTATTACCTGAGGAGGCAGGACACAGTAGCCGGGGCTATGAACCCTGTTCTACTTTATTTTATTCTATCTTGTTCTACACATAATCAACACTTGTTTTTAGTCTTTATCTGAGAGGCCTGGCTGGTCCACCTATTACGATGCACACCCCAACACACCTTACACATGGTGATGCATTACTTTGGCTAAGTGTCCTGTCTGCCCCCTCTTCCCCCGTCTCCCCCTCCTCCCTGTCTCCCCCGTCTCCCGTCTTCAGCTCCTCCAGTTGGAACAGGTCCAGGACCAGGTCGCAGTGCTCTGTGTGGACATTATGAAGGTAGTGCAGTGGGGAGATGACAGTAGTTCACCACTAATACTCAACTGAGATTACGATAACAGTAAAGTTAAGATGACATTATAGTTCAACAGTAAAGCAGAATATAGATTCATATTATCGTATAGTTCAACAATAATTCAGAATAAAGATTAAGATGGCAGGATAGTTCAACATTAATGCATAATAGGGATTAAATTACAGAATATTTCTACACTAATACAGAATATTGAGAAAGATTGCAGTATAGTTTAGTGCTGATGCATAATATACATGAAAATTACTGCGTAGTTCCACAACACTGACCCAGAAAACAGATGAAGATTACTGCGTAGTTCCACAGCACTGACACAGAATACAGATGAAGATTACTGCGTAGTTCCACAGCACTGACACAGAATACAGATGAAGTTACTGCGTAGTTCCACAGCACTGACACAGAATACAGATGAAGATTACTGCGTAGTTCCACAACACTGACACAGAATACAGATGAAGATTACTGCGTAGTTCCACAACACTGACACAGAATACAGATGAAGATTACTGCGTAGTTCCACAACACTGACACAGAATACAGATGAAGATTACTGCGTAGTTCCACAACACT